>JAXLNO010003801.1:0-129834 GCA_038087875.1 Malacoraja senta
CTTGACAAGTCTGAATCCTTTTGTTCAGTGTCTGTTCACTTGCAAGATATGAAGTATCTTAAATTTACATGGATGAAACAATTAGGGCAGTTCAAAGCTCTGCCTAATGGGTTAACGTTCCCTCCCAGAATATTCATAAAATTGTTAAAATCAATTCTGGGGTTGCTGAGAGCCAGGGGCATGTACTAATGGCATACCTGGTTTATGTCCTGATTATAGGAAGGACAAAACAGTCAACAGAAGCATCGGTTGCAGTAATAAAATCAAACTTTTGAAAGTTTGGGGGTTTCTAAATTCATCCAAAGAAATCAAGGTTAAAAACACGTACCTCGATTGATTATTTGGGGTTCACAATTGATTTAGCCCAAATGCAAATTACTTTGCCCAGTGAAAAAAGGGTGGAGTTGATTAAAGATTGCAGTAATCTGTTAAACGAGCAAAAACCTCTAATCAGACAGGTGGCTCGAGTACTGGGAAAATTAGTAGATTCCCAGCAGTCCAGTATGGACCATTACATTATCAACAGCTGCAGAGAATCAAAGAACAGGCAGTGAGAGTAAATGTTGGTCATTTTGATAGAACCATGCAAGTAACAACAAATGCTGTTTCTAAGCTGCAGTGGTGGATTCTACATGTCTCAAGCAGTTCAGGCAAAGTGCTGATTGAACAACATTCCATGATATTACAAACTGATGCCAGTGCACTAGGATGGGGTGCAACTGACTTAACATGGAGCTGCGGAGGCAGATGGAATCAGGAAAAGTTAGTGTTACTGCAGACATGGGGAATTACCTATTTGGAGCTTTTAGGAGGTTTCTATGGACTCTAAGCTTATGGTTCTAACACAACTAAAAGGAAGGTTCAAGTTCAAATTAATAAACACAACAGTAGTTGCCTATATTAATGATATGGGTGGAATTAAGTCGGTGTCATGTGACAAAATGGTTAAATCAACTTTGGTCTTGGTGTATTGAAAAGAACATTTGGATTTCAGCTATCTATCTACCAGGTAGAATGAACACGATAGCAGACACCAGGTCACGAAAAGTTCCATGATAATAAAGAATGGATGTTGAATCAACAGGTATTCAATGATATAGTAATCAGATTTGGAATGACCGACATCGACTTGAATCATCAGCTATCGTGATATGTCTCATGGAAACCAGATCCAGGAGCAGTGGCGATTGATGCTTTCTCGCTGTTGATGAAAGTCCCAAAAAAGAGTAATTTATTGCTGCACCCTGTACAGGGGAACAACATCCATTATATGATCGTTTGGATTTGTTGATTTGCAGGTTTTAAGAATGCCTTTTCTGGGACGAGGACTGTCTGAGCATACTGTGGACATGCTTACGGCAGCCTGGAAGAAGAGCACTCAAAAACAGTACCTTTCTTATATTAAGAAATGGGAAGAGTTCTGTGTACAAAAGAATGTGCAATAAAGTACTGCAGATATTTCAAATGTTTAGAATTTCTGTCAAAACTTTATTATGATGAAGGTCTGAGTTGTAGTGCAATTAATTCAGCCAGAAGTGCATTGTCCTCATATTTGGTTCTGGATTCAGAAAGAAACTCAATTGGGTCACACCCAATTGTTTCCAGACTAATGAAAGGAATCTTTAATTCCAAACCACCGAAACCTAGGTACGTGACAATCTGGGATGTAAGTGTGGTACTGAAACTACTTCGTGAATGGTCATCAAGTGTGTCTTTACCTTTGGTCAAGCTCAGTATGAAAGTATTCATGCTTAGGGCATGAGTGACAGCACAACGAGTGCAAACACTTGGAAAATTACAAATAGACAGTATGGAAGTAACTGAAGACAAGGTTACATTCTATATCTATGACCTACTAAAGTAAATTAGGCCAGGTGTGACAGGATTTAAAATTATGCTAGCAGCATATCCAAATGATCCATGTCTCTGTATTATGACATATTTATTACAATACATTGAGGTCACAAAGAATTTGAGAATACGGACACTGGGTTGTTGATCACACACAAGAAACCACACAAGAGAGTTTCAATACGGACTATTTCCAGATGGATAAAAGAAGTCTTAACAGCTGCTGGTATTAACACTTATATTTTTACGTCTCACTCGACTAGGGCAGCAGAAACGTCGGCGGCCAGGGCAAAAGACGTCCCCGTCGACCATATCCTCGCAGCCGCCGGGTGGTCCAATGAATTGATGTTTCAACATTTTTACCATCGGCCTATTGTTAATGCGGGGTTGTTTGCAGAAACTATTTTAAGTTCTGTGTAAATTCCTCTGGTTTAAAGGGGATCTGATTCATTTCATTATTGAAATGAATGACTGCATTTGTGGTACAAATGTTATTATGAATGCATGATTGATTATTCTCGTTCCGAGTCAATCTATGCAGTGAGAAGCCGGGATTGATCCACGGCATGAAATCACAAAGCTTTAAAATCTTCACGTAGTCACTCACGTGACTCCGAAGTAAAATAGTAAGATTAAACGAGAACTTACCTAAGTTTGAAGTTTGATCTTTATTTTATGAGGAGTTACGTAGGTGATTACGTGCCCACCACGACCCTACCCTCTATCATAAAGGTCAGATGGAAGTTCTTGTATTACTCATTTTATTATGAGACTATATTACTTCAGTTGTTGTTTTTTGTGATTTCACACCGCTGCTTTGAAGTTTGACGCGCAGGCGCACTGGTGGGGTTCTTCACGTAATCACCTACGTAACTCCTCATAAAATAAAGATCAAACTTCAAACTTAGGTAAGTTCTCGTTTAATCTTACTATTTAATTTGCAAGAGAAAAGCTTAATGTTTTCAGAAACACATGTCTGCATGAAATAAAGTACAAAGAAACACATAAAGGGAACAGATGAATCAAAACATAGAAGCGCTAATCTGAACCTGCATAGCTTCGTTTATTGTTTTGAGTCAATTATAATGCTGTAGGAAATTGTATTTGGTATAATTTTGTGTTCGGAGAAGTGGTTTGTTGAATGAGGCCTCTTCTCGGGTCAGAGGTCATTTTCTCTTTCTCCATGGCACATTCCTGAGCTCCAGGTGTGACATATAGATGGAGGTTTATGGCTGTTTATGCTGAGTTTGAGACAGACTCCAAGGCTGAAATATAATAGACTCTGTTGTTTAGCTTTGGCTATGTTAAATTATAATGAGGTTGAGATAAGGGATCAGATGTGTGTGTGAAGGGGAATACAGTTGCTTGGAAAAGAAAGAATCAGATTGATGGATTTGTGACCTTCCTATGTTTATAGAAAGTCGAAGAATCGGCTGTACTTTTGAGGTAATGGTCTGAAGTTGTAAATGTACCCTTTATTCTGTAATATTTTTAAGAGGCCGTGCAGATGAGATTGAAATTCCATCTCCCAGAGATAGCAGGAAAAGGGGAGGCTGTAAGTTAGAATGAAGCTGTATCCTGGCACAAAACACTTATCATCAATTAAGTTGACAGATTTACGACCCATGTATGCTTGGAGTTGGGAGGTGTGTGTGGGTTTAGAATTAAACTTACAAAGCTGTGTAATTCGGCAAACTCATATAATTAATGTTTGTAATACATAGGTAATAGTATTTTAAACTGTGTAAAATTGTAGTGAAACCATTTATGAAATGTCAAGGAAGATATTACAGCAGTGCTTTGGCAGGATAGATTAGAGGGCTCGTCTAGGGAGGCTATTTGGGTGGAACTGAGAAATGGGAAAGGTGTAGCAACACTTATAGGGGTGTATTATAGACCGCCAAATGGGGAGCGAGAATTGGAAGAGCAAATATGTAAGGAGATAGCAGATATTAGTAGTAAGCACAAGGTAGTGATTGTGGGAGATTTCAATTTTCCACACATAGACTGGGAAACACATTCTGTAAAAGGGCTGGATGGTTTGGAGTTTGTAAAATGTGTGCAAGATAGTTTTTTGCAGCAATACATAGAGGTACCTACTAGAGAAGGGGCAGTGCTGGACCTCCTGTTAGGAAATGAGACAGGGCAAGTGGCGGAGGTATGCGTCGGGGAGCACTTCGGGTCCAGTGATCACAATACCATTAGTTTCAATATAATTATGGAGAGGGTCAGAACTGGACCTAGGGTTGAGATTTTTGTTTGGAGAAAGGCTAACTTTGAGGAGATGCGAAAGGATTTAAAAGGAGTGAATTGGGACATGTTGTTTTATGGGAAGGATGTAGAAGAAAAATGGAGGACATTTAAGGGTGAAATTTTAAGAGTACAGAATCTTTATGTCCCTGTTCGGTTGAAAGGAAATAGTAAAAAATGGAAAGAGCCATGGTTTTCAAGGGAAATTGGACACTTGGTTCGGAAAAAGAGAGAGATCTACAATAATTATAGGCAGCATGGAGTAAATGAGGTGCTTGAGGAGTATAAAGAATGTAAAAAGAATATTAAGAAAGAAATTAGAAAAGCTAAAAGAAGATATGAGGTTGCTTTGGCAAATAAGGTGAAAGTAAATCCAAAGGGTTTCTACAGCTATATTAATAGCAAAAGGATAACAAGGAATAAAATCGGTCCATTAGAGAGTCAGAGTGGACAGCTATCTGCAGAGCCAAAAGAAATGGGGGAGATATTGAACAATTTCTTTTCTTCGGTATTCACGAAGGAGAAGGATATGGAATTATGTGAGGTAAGGGAAACGAGCAGAGTAGCAATGGAAACTGTGAGATTCAAAGAAGAGGAGGTGCGGACACTTTTGAAAAATATGAAAACGGATAAGTCTCCAGGTCCTGACAGGATATTCCCTAGGACATTGAGGGAAGTTAGTGTAGAAATAGCAGGGGCTATGACAGAAATATTTCAAATGTCATTAGAAACGGGAATAGTGCCGGAGGATTGGCGTACTGCGCATGTTGTTCCGTTGTTTAAAAAGGGTTCGAAGAGTAAACCTAGCAATTATAGACCTGTTAGTTTGACGTCAGTGGTGGGCAAATTAATGGAAAGGATACTTAAAGATAATATATATAAGCATCTGGATAAGCAGGGTCTGATTAGGAACAGTCAACATGGATTTGTGCCTGGAAGGTCATGCTTGACTAATCTTCTTGAATTTTTCGAAGAGGTTACTAGGGAAATTGATGAGGGTAAAGCAGTGGATGTTGTCTATATGGACTTCAGTAAGGCCTTTGACAAGGTTCCTCATGGAAGGTTGGTTAAGAAGATTCAATTGTTGGGTATTAATGGTGGAGTAGCAAGATGGATTCAACAGTGGCTGAATGGGAGATGCCAGAGAGTAATGGTGGATGGCTGTTTGTCTGGTTGGAGGCCGGTGACTAGTGGGGTGCCTCAGGGGTCTGTGTTGGGTCCACTGTTGTTTGTCATGTACATCAATGATCTGGATGAAGGTGTGGAAAATTGGATTAGTAAGTATGCAGATGATACTAAGATAGGTGGTGTTGTGGATAATGAAGTAGATTTTCAAAGTCTACAGAGAGATTTAGGCCATTTGGAAGAGTGGGCTGAAAGATGGCAGATGGAGTTTAATGCTGACAAATGTGAGGTGCTACATCTCGGCAGGACAAATCAAAATAGGACGTACACGGTAAATGGTAGCGAATTGAGGAATGCAGTTGAACAGAGGGATCTAGGAATAACTGTGCATAGTTCCCTGAAGGTGGAATCTCATGTAGATAGGGTGGTAAAGAAAGCTTTTGGTGTGCTGGCTTTTATAAATCAGAGCATTGAATATAGAAGTTGGGATGTAATGTTAAAATTGTACAAGGCATTGGTGAGGCCAATTCTGGAGTATGGAGTACAATTTTGGTCGCCTAATTATAGGAAGGATGTCAACAAAATAGAGAGAGTACAGAGGAGATTTACTAGAATGTTGCCTGGGTTTCAGCAACTAAGTTACAGAGAAAGGTTGAACAAGTTAGGTCTTTATTCTTTGGAGCGCAGAAGGTTAAGAGGGGACTTGATAGAGGTCTTTAAAATTATGAGCGGGTTAGACAGAGTGGACGTGGATAAGCTTTTCCCATTGAGAGTAGGGAAGATTCAAACAAGGGGACATGACTTGAGAATTAAGGGACAGAAGTTTAGGGGGAACATTAGGGGGAACTTCTTTACTCAGAGAGTGGTAGCTGTGTGGAATGAGCTTCCAGTGGAAGTGGTGGAGGCAGGTTCGATGTTATCCTTTAAAAATAGATTGGATGGGTATATGGACGGGAAAGGAATGGAGGGTTATGGTCTGAGTGCAGGTAGATGGGACTAGGGGGGAGTATTTTATTTTTAATTTTAAAAAAAAATTAAAAAAAATTTAAATGTTCGGCACGGACTTGAAGGGCCGAGATGGCCTGTTTCCGTGCTGTTATGGTTATATGGTTATATGGTTATTGTGTCAAAGTAGGATTGTAAACATTAGACCTTGTTTACATTTATAGAGATATCTTTCTTCTTGGTATGGAAAATGTGTTTTGTTTGTATGACTTGTGTGATCATTGTATTATATGTGTATCTTATATTTTGAGGAATGGTCTCTGATAATTGAGGGGTTTACTTTCTTGAAATAAAATAATTCAAAACAAAGTTAAACCACAGCCAAACGAAGGTTGTAAAGTGAGCCCAGAGAAGGGGGGTCATGTGACTGCTGTTGTAAATCTCCAGAATGACTCAGATGATTGGTTACTAGTTTGTCATGCCCTCTGTAACAGAAATGTCCATTACCTATATAATGCCTTGAGTTTGTACCAAAGTCACTAATTCTTTGGAACTGCCCCAGAGCTTTTAGCTATGTGTCAGAAGGTTCAAAGAATTGTCTCAGCGCTGAATAAAGAATCGATTTCAACAGCAACAAGTGTTTGATTCAAGTTTTCTTGAATTTAGATTGACAAAAGAACTCAGTTTAACATGAATGTGGTGTTTATGTGGTGTTATGTGTGGTTTTATGGTGGTTTTATGATTGTTCCACCCTGCTTGAAATGGTATCAAACTGCATTTGAATGTGGTGGCCTTGCACCCTGCATGAAATGGTATGAAACTGCACTTGAATTTGGTTGTCTTGCACCCTGCTTGAAATGGCATGAAACTGCACTTGCATTTGGAGGCCTTGCACCCGGCTTGAAGTGGCATGAAACTGCACTTGCATTTGGTGGCCTTGCACCCTGCTTAAAGTGGCATGTAACTGCACTTGTATTTGGTGGCCTTGCATCCTGCTTGAAACGGCATGAAACTGCATGAATTTGGTGGCCTTGCGCCCTGCTTGAAATGGCATGAAAATGCACGCATTTGGTGGCCTTGCACCCTGCTTGAAATGGCATGAAACTGCACTTGAATTTGGTGGTCTTGCACCCTGCTTGAATTGGTATGAAACGGCACTTTAATTTGGTGGCCTTGCACCCTGCTTGAGGTGGTAGGAAACTGCACTTGAATTTGGTGTCCTTGCACCCTGCTTGAAGTGGTAGGAAACTGCACCTGAATTCGGTAGCCTTGCACCCTGCTTGAAGTGGTATGAAACTGCACTTGAATTTGGTGGCCTTGCACCCTGCTTGAAATGGTAGGAAACTGCATTTGAATTTGGTGGCCTTGCACCCTGTTTGAAATGGAATTTCATTGAATAGCCGTTAGTCAACGGCCAGCCCATCAGCCGTGATTGAGCTGCCAGCACATCAGGCTTGAGTGACTGAGCTGCCACCCCAAGAATCCATTTGGCCCACAATGTCCTTACTAGCCCTCTGGAAACCAGTTCCTTCAGCCCACAACACCCATACTAGCGCTCCAGAAAGCCCCCTCCCCCCCACTGGCCACCAATATTGGAATTGGTGGAGAGGTGGAATATTGCGTTGGGGGACCAGCCCTCCCGTTTGAATATGTGACCCAATGGGTCCCACTTAGTCTAGTAGCTAGATAAATTTAGTTGATATCACCTTGATTAAAATTAGTTGCATTAACTTATAAACAGCATTCTTTATTACCAATATTTAAACAATGTTATTCCTGGCATGTTCAAAAGGCAATTGTCAAGGTAAACACATAGCATTTCTAATACAGTATCCAAATGCCAAAGGCATTCAAGGTGATACTACATCTGAGACCACATGTCAGTATTTCCAAGATGAAATAATTATTTCCAAAGGTTGAAAATACATATTTTTTGATTACGCTTTGATCGACATCATTCCTCAGGCTCAAAGCTGCCACGCATTCAAAGTGTACTTGAATTCAGAGTCCAGCAGAGGAGGATAAAGGGCTTAATTAGGAAAGGGAAAATAGATTATGAAAGAAAATTGGCAGGGAACATAAAAACTGACTGCAAAAGTTTTTATAGATATGTGAAGAGAAAGAGATTAGTTAAAACAAATGTAGGTCCCTTGCAGTCAGAGACAGGTGAATTGATCATGGGGAACAAGGACATGGCAGACCAATTGAATAACTACTTTGGTTCTGTCTTCACTAAGAAAGACATAAATAATCTGCTGGAAATAGCAGGGGACCGCGGGTCAAATGAGATGGAGGAACTGAGTGAAATCCAGGTTAGCCGGGAAGTGGTGTTAGGTAAATTGAATGGTTTAAAGGCCAATAAATCCCCAGGTCCTGATAGGCTGCATCCCAGAGTACTTAAGGAAGTAGCCCCAAAAATAGTGGATGCATTAGTGATAATTTTTCAAAACTACTTAGATTCTGGAGTAGTTCCTGAGGATTGGAGGGTAGCTAATGTAACCCCACTTTTTAAAAAGGGAGGTAGAGAGAAAACGGGGAATTATAGACCAGTTAGTCTAACATCGGTAGTGGGGAAACTGCTAGAGTCAGTTATTAAAGATGTGATAGCAGCACATTAGGAAAGTGGTGAAATCATTGGACAAAGTCAGCATGGATTTATGAACGGTAAATCATGTCTGACGAATCTTATAGAATTTTTCGAGGATGTAACTAGTAGAGTGGATAAGGAAGAACCAGTGGATGTGTTATATCTGGACTTTCAGAAGGCTTTTGACAAGGTCCCACATAAGAGATTAGTATACAAGCTTAAAGCACACGGTATTGGGGGTTCAGTATTGATGTGGATAGAGAACTGGCTGGCAAACAGGAAGTAAAGAGTAGGAGTAAACGGATCCTTTACAGAATGGCAGGCAGTGACTAGTGGGGTACCGCAAGGCTCAGTGCTGGGACCCCAGCTATTTACAATATATATTAATGATTTGGACGAGGGAATTGAGTGCAACATCTCCAAGTTTGCGGATGACATGAAGCTGGGTGGCAGTGTTAGCTGTGAGGAGGATGCTAGGAGGCTGCAAGGTGACTTGGATAGGCTGCGTGAGTGGGCAAATGCATGGCAGATGCAGTATAATGTGGATAAATGTGAGGTTATCCCCTTTGGTGGCAATAACAGGAAAGTAGACTATTATCAGAATGGTGGCCGATTAGGAAAAGGGGAGATGCAATGAGACCTGGGTGTCATGGTACACCAGTCATTGAAAGTACGCATGCAGGTACAGCAGGCAGTGAAGAAAGCAAATGGTATGTTAGCATTCATAGCAAAAGTATTTGAGTATAGGAGCAGGGAGGTTCTACTGCAGTTGTACAGGGTCTTGGTGAGACCACACCTGGAGTAATGCGTACAGTTTTGGTCTCCAAATCTGAGGAAAGACATTCTTGTCATAGAGGGAGTACAGAGAAGGTTCACCAGACTGATTCCTGGGATGTCAGGACTTTCATATGTAGAAAGACTGGATAGATCGCCAGAATTTAGAAGATTGAGGGGGGATCTTATAGAAACTTACAACATTCTTAAGGGGTTGGACAGGCTAGATGCAGGAAGATTGTTCCCGATGTTGGGGAAGTCCAGGACAAGGGGTCACAGTTTAAGGATAAAGGGGAAATCTTTTAGGACCGAGATGAGAAAAACATTTTTCACACAGACAGTGGTGAACCTCTGGAATTCTCTGCCACAGAAGGTAGTTGAGGCCAGTTCATTGGCTATATTTAAGAGGGAGTTAGATGTGGCCCTTGTAGCTAAAGGGATCAGGGGGTATGGAGAGAAGGCAGGTACAGGATACTGAGTTAGATAATCAGCCGTGATCATATTGAATGGCGGTGCAGGCTCGAAGGGCCGAATGGCCTACTCCTGCACCTATTTACTATCTTTCTATGTACTGGGTAAATCATACGAATGCACAATGTACAATTTGATGTTTCAATAATGAGAAAGAAAATACCATCATATTATAAAATGGAAGTCAATTTTAAAATTTAGGCTTCTTGGTATTAATAAAATTTCTCAACAGATTTGACCAAATGTTACTTTGTTTGTTAACATATCATCAATCATGTAATCAGTCCACTGGATGAAGTGGATTAATACCATAAATCATGTAATGGGACCACCTAGGAAACAGTGCTATATCAATACCATAAATCACACAGCCAAACTGACAGATAACACCCAAGGCACATCAATCAACTTAACCTCATACTTCACATTTAAACTCTTCCGTGGATTTTGGGCACAGGTCATTCTGCCCTGGACTGGTTTTTGCATGTTTGGTATCTGAAAGGCCAGACCAAACGAGACAGCAGATTTGTTTTTCCGCCCCCTAAATGGCATCAGGTACATTCTTACAACAATCAACCTGCTTCGGAATTACTGTTTTTTCATTTCAGAATTTAAAATTCCCCAACAAATTTGGATGACTTTTAGTGTTCTGAATTAGTGAGAGTTTTTTTTTTTGATAGAGCATGTAGATAACAAATAGAACACTTAAAAATGTTCCTAACCATGTACAGTAGTTTGATACAGATATTTGGAGCTGAGAGAGTTGGTCAGTTAGAAAACAAATATTTCCAGTGGCTTGCAAATGGCTAAGTATACAGTGTAAACTTAATGTCAGAACAAGAACATGAAGAGAACTTACAGGATTTAGGCTTAAAATGTTTAATTAAATGGTAGACTTGAAATGTGCTGTCGTAAAGAACGATGGAAGTAGAATCTATAAAGGCCTTTCAAAGGGAGGTGGCAATTATTTTGAGAGATATTTGCGCATACAAGGGAGTGGCAATAAGTGGATAGCTTGGAGACCCAGCAAAGGGTGAGTTTCAAGGCCTCCTTTGTATAATTCTGTGCAGTAAATTTTTATTTTGTGACAGAATATATAAAAGATCAACCTATTCTGCTCGGCTGATTCCCTTGATGTGATGGGTATAATACATTATTTCAACTTTTCTATCTCTAGTTCTTCACTTAGAAACAAAGTATATTTTGCTCAAGTGTAAGGTCATTAACCTAAAATGTTTGCTCTGTTTCTTTCCCCACAATTGCTGGCTCGTCTGTTGATATTTCCAGCATTTTCTGTTCTAGTTTCAGCCCCACAGGTTACTTCTTCTTCATCCTTCTTGCAAGGATTGCCTGGAAAGATTCCTTATCCACAAGCAACAGTCTCCTTTCCTTCCCTCTCTATTTGCATTCCTTTTTAAAAATTAGATTTGTCAGTTTACGCAAAAGATTGCCAGATTGCAGTTCAGTTACATGATAACCCAGGACATCGTGGCGTCTGGGAATCTCCTTTGAAAATTCCTAATTCCAACTATTTATAACAAAAAGGATTGGTCCTTTCTCCCCACAGATGCTGTTCGATCTATTGAGTTCCTCCAGCAGACTGTTTGTTGAGGAAGGAACTGCAGATGCTGGGTCACGCCGAAGATAGACACAAAATGCTGGAGTAACTCAGCGGGCGAGAAAACATCTCTGGAGAGACCACTGCTGAGTTGCTCCTGCATTTTGTGTCTATCTAGACTGTTGATCCTTTGATTCATGGTGCCTGGAGGTATTTTACTTCGAAGTCACATGAGTGACTACGTGAAGAAGCCTGCCAGCCTGCAAGTACGTCAATACGTCTAACGCATGGCACACGAATGGCTGGGAGGAGCGTCGCTCCTTCAGCGGTAAGTTTTAAAATCCTGCAGGTAAGTTTAAAACTTATTCTGAGGTCGGGGTTTTCTTGGAAAAATTCTCTTTACAGAGTTTCCAATTGCTACGGAGAATGGAATCCAGGGCGAAATCCAGACGGGCCGCGGGGAAACCGGCTACGGAGGACCACGGGGGTGCGGGTAGGCGGCGGCCCTTGGTTTCACCATTCGAGTCGCAGACAGTGCAGTCAGCAACTTCAGACTTGGTGCTTACCCAAAGCACTTTGGCAACCCCGAAAGGGGGCAAAGCCAAAAGGAAGTCTGATAGGCCTGTGTACTTAGACGAGTCAGGCCAGGAGGGTTCTCCTCCTCCAAACATGGATGGCGTCTTCGGGCGTTTATCCCGGATGGAGCACCTTATGGAAAGGATGCTCCATCATGATATGCTCCGTGAAATGGAAACATATCAGCGCAGGTCTCCTTTCGTGCCTGCGGCAGCGCCTGGTCCGGGGCTGCTTAATATCTCCCACTCTGAGGAGGGGAGTGTACGGGGTCAGGATATGACTGACACCGAATTCGGAGGTATGTCCGTGGAACATACTGGAATACATGACATGCGTGACGTTCAATAATTGCCTGCCATGGCATCAAGGTTTGTGATACCCTCGCAAACAGGGGAGCCGCTGCAAGAAGAGCTGGCTTCCAGCATAAACTACCTCACGGCGCATCAATTACAGGAAGAGGTGATGGTTGAAACAGCTGCAAAATACCATACACCTGTAAATTGTGCATCCCTGAAAGTGCCGGCAGTGAACGGCTCTATCTGGGGGTACATTGGAGGGGGCATCAAAGCCCAAGAAATGTAACTCCAAAGATTTTTTTGCTGGCTTCAGGCATCACAGCATTTGCCAGATCTGTGGATGGCGGGCCCTTATCGGACGTCCAGCAGGATGCCCTGGCGTTGATGTGCAATGCACACTTCGAAATAACTGCTTTCGGAAGAACGCCATCAGACCTGCCTTAAATCCCAAATTTGCAGGCTTATGTAAGGCCAGCAATGTCCAACCGCCGAATCTTCTGTTCGGGGAAGATCTACCCAAACAGGTTAAAAACCTGGATGAGGAAGCAAAAGCTGTCGGTCTAATCAAGGCACCAACGACGAGCAAAGCTTCACCGTTTTGGCGACAATACCCCTACGCCTCCATCAGCAGTAAGCGGTTCGCTGAAGCTGGTGGTAGCTCGAAAGCTGATTTCTCTGGGCAGAGGTCTTTTTTAGGCCAAGGGCCAAGCCGGCCTTCATGGACAATGCGCAATCCATGCACCCGAGCAGTTCTCCCCTCCAAACCTCGAGGACAGAAATAGAACCCGTATCAGGGGCGTTTGGGGCCTACCATAAGACCACCGGTAACCATGGAGGTAGGTGGGTCTGGTTCTTTCCGGAACATGGGGTGTGTGGGTCAGTTACAAGTTGGTGGTAGATTACACTTGGTTTTTGCACAAATGGCGGTGGATAACATAAGATCAGTTTATACTGCACAGTATACAAGGGTTCCAAATTGAATTTCCTCTTAACTCATTGCCACCCATACAACATACACCAAGTCGCACAAAAGGGGTAATCGAGAAGTCAAGTCAATGTCCAGCCGTCTAATCTTCTGTTCAGGTAAGACCTATCCAAACAAGTAAAAGATCTGGATGAGGAAGCAAAAGCTGTCGGGTTAATTAAAGCACCCACGACAAGCAAAGCTTCACCATTTCAGCGACAACACCCCTGCGCCTCCAGAAAAGAAAGATGGAGGATGTCGGATCATCCTTGATTTAACTCAACTTAACTCACATGTGCAGTATAAACATTTTTAAATGGAAAAACTTTGTTACTGCCTAACAACTGATTCCCAAAGGATGCTTTGTGGTATGCATCGATCTCAAAGATGCATACTATTCAGTTCCCATTCACAGGCATCACCGGAGATGTTTGAAATTTAGCTGGATGGGGCAACGATGGCAGTTTAAAGCGTTGCCTAATGGGCTAACTTCAGCTCCCAGGTTATTTACCAAATTACTAAAGTCAGTACTTGGGCTGCTCAGAGCTCAAAAACACATTGTTATGGCCTGCTGGATGATATTCTAAAACACTGTATTTGGCAAAATTAGGTGTTTCAGCCACGAAACTCATTTCTCAGCCATCCAGTTAAATCTAAGTTGATACCAACTAGAGTTATTGATTATTTGGGATTTACCTTTAACTCTATTAATTTGTCTGTAACTCTGCCCTGGGGCAAGAGATTAGAATTAATAGAAGTCTGTAACAACCTTGTTGTTATGAAGCAGCCTTCTATTCACCGGGTGGCTAGTGTAATTGGCAATATAGTGCCTGTTTTTCCAGCTGCGCAATTGGGGCCTTTGCATTATCAGAATTTACAACGTGCAAAGGAGCAAGCTCTCGAGTACCATTTAGGTCATTTTAACAGACCTATGCTATTACCAGCTGCAGCTATCAGAGTTACAATGGTGGACGACCAATATTCAGCATTACTCCAGTAACATTTTTGGTCAGTAAACATTCAGTTATATTACTAACTGTTGTTAGTGCTCAAGGATGGGAAATTACTAATACCATCTCTAGTTGCGGAGGCAGATGGGATGTGCATGAGTTACCAATTCTTCAGTTATATGGTATCAACTACCTAGAGATACTGGGGGCATTCTATGGGTTTAAGGCTTATTGTGGGAATATGCATAAGCTGCATGCTCAACTACAAGTTGATAACACTACCGCGGTGGCATATATTAATCACATGGGTGGAATCAAGTCAGTATCAACACTATCTTGGAAACTTTCCAATCAGGTTTCAGGGCTCACCATAGCACAGAGTCTGCCTTGTTGAAGGTACACAATGACCTACTGCTCACCGTTGACTCCGGCGACTGTGCAATTCTGCTCCTTCTTGACCTCAGCACAGCATTTGATACTGTCGACCACACCATCCTAATTGACCGTCTCAGGTATGGGATTGGTATTGATGGCACTGCCCTGAGCTGGTTCATCTCCTACCTCAAAGGTAGGAGTTTCTCGACTAACATAGGCAACTCATTCTCCTCCCCAGCTAATCTCTGCTGTGGGGTTCCACAAGGTACCATCCTTGGCCCCATTCTCTTCTCCCTGTATATGCTCCCCTTAGGCCAAGTCATTGAAAGGCACGGCATTTCCTTCCATTGCTACGCAGACGATACACAATTCTATCTCCTCCTGAAGCCCCAAAACCAATCAAATCTGTTTAACCTTACCCACTGCCTCGAGGATATAAAGTGTTGGATGGCCCAGAACTTCCTCCAACTAAACGAGAGTAAGTCTGAGGTCATCCTTCTCGGCCCCTCGGACTCAATCAAAATGATAGCAGGCAGCCTTGGAAGCCTTCCCCCACTACTCAAACCTCACGTCAAAAACCTTGGCGTGATATTTGACTCAGCACAGAAATTTGACAAACAAGTCAATGCCGTGGTAAAAGCTAGCTTCTTTCAGCTTCGGACATTAGCTAAAATAAAACAATTCCTCCAGTTTGATGACCTGGAAAAGATCATCCACACATTCATCTCCTCCCGCCTAGATTACTGCAACTCCCTTTACACTGGCATCAGCCAATCTTCCCTGTCCCGCCTGCAACTGGTCCAAAACGCCGCAGCGAGACTACTGACGGGCACCCGAAAAAGGGACCACATCACCCCGATCCTGGCCTCTCTCCACTGGCTCCCTGTGCGGTTCCGTATAAACTTCAAGATCCTTCTCCATGTCTACAAAGCCCTCAATGGGCTTGCCCCCACCTACATAAAATGTCTGCTCACCCACCACTCCACCTCCAGGCCCCTCAGATCGGCCGACTTGGGGTTGCTGAATATCCCACGGTCTAGGCATAAGCTCAGGGGCGACCGCGCCTTTGCAGTTGCAGCCCCTAGACTGTGGAACAGCATCCCCTTTCCCATCAGAACTACCCCCTCCATCGACTCTTTTAAGTCAAAATTAAAGGCTTATCTATACTCCCAAGCCTTTCCTGACATCCTCTGAATGAGGGCTACATGTATATATGCATGTAGTTTGTTTTGTTGTGCTATTCTTATAACAAATGTAAAGCACTTTGGCCAACGAGAGTTGTTTTTTAAATGTGCTATATCAATAAATGTGACTTGAGTTGACTTGGGTATCCTGTGATAGTTTACCTAACCTCATTTGGCGCTGGTGTATCGTCACGTAAATTTAATGACAACACAGAATGGATGTTGGATCACAAAGTATTTAATGACATTGTTGCTCGGTATGGAACACCGAATATCGATTTGTTTGCATCTAGGCTCAATCACCAGTTGCAAAAATATGTGGCATGGCAGCCAGACCCAGGGGCAGTGGCGATAGATGTATTCTTGCTACACTGGGGAGGAATGTTCTTTTATGCCTTTCCTCCATTTTGCTTCATCAGTCGGGTCTTGCAAAAAATCCAGCAAGATTCCGCTTCAGGCATTTTTGTAGTGCCTGACTGGCCTATGCAATCATGGTTCCCGCTGATGTTGGGAATGATAATAGAACCTTATATGGTTATTTCTAAACACAAAAATTTGCTGGTTCATCCCGTGACTCAGGAAGCCACCCTCTACATGATAGAATCAATTTACAGGGGCTCGGGTTGTCAGACCGAACCGTGGATGTGATCACAGCAGCGTGGAGGGATAGCACCAAAAAGCAGTACATTTCCTCATCAGGAGATGGGAAGTGTTTTGTTCAAATGCTTATATAACATATAATATGCCATGGATAACTGACGTCTTGGAGTTCCTTTCAAATGTTTCTTTGACAAAAAATTAAGTTATAGTGCCATTAACTGTGCCAAAAGTGCCTTGTCATCATATTTGCTGCTGGGATCGGGACCCACTCTGTCGTGTCTCACCCTCTGATATCCAGATTTATGAAGGATATCTTTAACACAAATCCTCCCAGGCCCAGGTACACGGTAGAAACATAGAAACATAGAAAATAGGTGCAGGAGTAGGCCATTCGGCCCTTCGAGCCTGCACCGCCATTCGATATGATCATGGCTGATCATCCAACTCAGTATTCTGTACCTGGTTTCTCTCCATACCCCCTGATCCCTTTAGCCACAAGGGCCACATCTAACTCCCTCTTAAATATAGCCAATGAACTGGCCTCAACTACCTTCTGTGGCAGAAAATTCCAGAGATTCACCATTCTCTGTGTGAAAAATGTTTTCCTCATCTCGGTCCTAAAAGATTTCCCCCTTATCCTTAAACTGTGACCCCTTGTTCTGGACTTCCCCAACATCGGGAACAATCTTCCTGCATCTAGCCTGTCCAACCCCTTAAGACTTCTTACGTTTCTATAAGATCCCCCCTCAATCTTCTAAATTGTAGCGAGTACAAACCGAGTCTATCCAGTCTTTCTTCATATGAAACTCCTGACATCCCAGGAATCAGTCTGGTGAACCTTCTCTGTACTCCCTCTATGGCAAGAATGTCTTTCCTCAGATTAGGAGACCAAAACTGTACACAATATTCCAGGTGTGGTCTCACCAAGACCCTGTACAGCTGCAGTAGAACCTCCCTGCTCCTATACTCAAATCCTTTTGCTATGAATGCTAACATACCATTCGCCTTCTTCACTGCCCGTTTTCTCTCTCCCTCCCTTTTTAAAAAGTGGGGTTACATTAGCTACCCTCCAATCCTCAGGAACTACTCCAGAATCTAAAGAGTTTTGAACAATTATCACTAATGCATCCACTATTTCTGGGGCTACTTCCTTAAATACTCTGGGATGCAGCCTATCTGGCCCTGGGGATTTATCGGCCTTTAATCCATTCAATTTACCTAAAACCACTTCCCGGCTAACCTGGATTTCACTCAGTTCCTCCATCTCATTTGACCCCCGGTCCCCTGCTATTTCCGGCAGATTATTTATGTCTTCCTTAGTGAAGACAGAACCAAAGTAGTTATTCAATTGGTCTGCCATGTCCTTGTTCCCCATGATCAATTCACCTGTTTCTGACTGCAAGCGACCTACATTTGTTTTAACTAATATTTTTCTCTTCACATATCTATAAAAGCTTTTGCAGGCAGTTTTTATGTTCCCTGCCAGTTTTCTTTCATAATCTATTTTCCCTTTCCTAATTAAGCCCTTTGTCCTCCTCTGCTGGACTCTGAATTTCTCCCAGTCCTCTGGTAGGCTGCTTTTTCTGGCTAATTTGTACTTCATCTTTTGTTTTGATACTATCCCTGATTTCCCTTGTTATCCATGGATGCACTACCTTCCCTGATGTATTCTTTTGCCAAACTGGGATGAACAATTGTTGTAGTTCATCCATGCAGTATTTAAATGCCTTCCATTGCATATCTACCGTCAACCCATTAAGAATCAATTGCCAGTCTATCTTGGCCAATTCACTTCTCATACCCTCAAAGTTACCTTTCTTTAAGTTCAGGACCCTTGTTTCTGAATTAACAATGTCACTCTCCATCCTAATGAAGAACTCAACCATATTATGGTCACTCTTGCCCAAGGGGCCACGCACAACAAGACTGCTAACTAACCCTTCCTCATTATTCAATACCCAATCTAGAATAGCCTGCTCTCTCGTTGGTTCCTCTACATGTTGGTTTCGAAAACTATCCCGCATACATTCCAAGAAATCCTCTTCCTCAGCACCCTTGCCAATTTGATTCACCCAATCTATATGTAGATTGAAGTCACCCATTATAACTGTTTTACCTTTGTTGCACGCATTTCTAATTTCCTGTTTGATGTCATCCCCAACTCCACTACTACTGTTAGGTGGCCTGTACACAACTCCCACTAGCGTTTTCTGCCCCTTAGTGTTTCGCAGCTCTACCCATATCGATTCCACATCCTCCAAGCTAATGTCCTTCCTCTCTATTGCGTTAATCTGCTCTCTAACCAGCAACGCTACCCCACCTCCTTTCCCTTTCTGTCTATCCCTCCCGAATATTGAATATCCCTGGATGTTCAGCTCCTAGCCTTGGTTACCCTTGAGCCATGTCTCCGTGATCCCAACTATATCATAGTCATTAATAGCTATCAGCACATTCAACTCATCCACCTTATTACAAATGCTCCTTGCATTGAGACACAAAGCCTTCAGGCTTGTTTTTACAACACTCTTTCACCTTATACAATTATGTTGAAAAGTGTCCCTTTTTGATTTTTGCCCTGGATTTGTCTGCCTGCCACTTTTACTTTTCACCTTGCTACCTTTTGCTTCTACCCTCATTTTGCATCTGTCTCTATGCTCACACATTTAAGAAACCCTTTCCCTTTAACTCCATCCGCAACTATCCCATTCGACACCCCACCGCCGTGTAGCAGTGGCAAACCTGCCTGCCAGAATGCTGGTCCCCCACCTGTTAAGATTCAATCCGTCCCTTTTGTACAGTTCCCTTTTACTCCAATACAGATCCCAGTGATCTAAGAATCTAAATCCCTGCCCCGTGCACCAGTTCCTCAGCCACACATTCAGGTCCCGTATCTCCCTGTTCCTGCTCTCGCCAGCACGAGGAACTGGAAGCAAACCGGAGATAACAACCCTGGATGTCCTGCCTTCCAGCATTTTTCCGAGCTCTCTAAAGTCACGCTGCAGAATATTCATCCCCTTCTTTCCGACATCGTTTTGTGCCGACATGCACTACCATTTCCGGCTGTTCACTTTCGCCCTTGAGGATTTTCTGCACTCTGTCCGTGCCATCCTGGATCCTGGCACCAGGAAGGCTGCACACCATCCCCGAATCCTGTCTGTTGCCGCAGAAACCCCTGTCCGTACCTCTCACAATGGAGTCTCCCACTACAATGGCGTTGCCTGACTTTGGCCTTTTTGGTTTTGGCTCAACAGCCCTATTCGCATCGCAAGCCAGTCTGCCGCTCAGTGTTAAAACGTCTTCTGTCCCGAAAGCTTCTAAGTGGGCGAACCTGTTCACAAGGGGTACAACACCCGGGGACGTTTGCATTCCATGCTTCCCTCCCTTTCTCACTGTCTCCCACCTTCTCTCTTCCAGTACCTTAGGGGTAACAATATTACTGTAGGACTTGTCGAGGAACGACTCCGTTTCTCGGACAAACCCGAGTTCATCCACTTGCTTCTCCAGTTCCCCAACACGGTCCCTCAGGAGCTGTACCTGGATGCACTTGTCACATATGTAGCAGCCAGAGGCACCAGCAGTGTCCTTGACCTTCCACATACTGCAAGCATTACACTGAATCAGCTTACCTGACATCTCCTTCTTTCGTCTCTCCCTCTGCAGTGTTTTGCGTAGCCTCCTCTCCTCGCCGAAGACTCTCGAGCCAAAGACTCACACTTTTCTCATAGGGCACTTCCCTCACAAGGCTGCTCCCTCACTGCCGCTCCCTAAGAGCAGTCTTGCTTATATTGACTGATAAATTGCCTAATTTACCAATTTACAATCCAAATGGGATATTAACATCGTGTTCGCACTACTTCGCCGGTGGGCTCCAGCGACATCCTTATCTTTGGCCCGGCTCTCATATAAGGTAGTTATGCTCATGGCGCTGGTTTCAGCGCAACGCGTCCAGTCGTTGCATAAGCTATGGCTGAACAGAATGGTTATATCTACCAACAAAATAACGTTAATGAGTTAATTGAACTAAGCAGACCGGGGGCGTTGGGTCTAAAGTTGGAATTTCTGGCATATCCTATGGACCATAGATTGTGTGTTGTCACACATATTCATCAATATTTTAAGGCTTCAAAGAACCTTAGAGGCAGTGAGCTGGCAATGTTCATTAGCCACAAAAAACAGACAAGAGGGTTTCAGTGCAGACCATCTCCAGATGGTTTAGATATGTATTGCCAGGAGTGAACACTGATGTTTTTAATCTCACTCCACCAGGGCTGCGATAACATCAGCAGCAAGGTTCATGGAGGTTCCTCTGGACCGCATCCTAGCGACATTAGGATGGTCGAATAAGCGGATTTTCCAAACCTTTTATAATAAACCGATTGCCAGGCCGGGTTCATTTGCAACTCAATTTTAAGTTCTATTCAATGATTTGCTTATTATTTGCTTATTAATAGCATCAGCATGTTTTAAATCTATGTCATGTCTGAATGCATTATCTTTTCAATCATTTCTGGTCAACTAATGCGGTGTGTTGCATGGACTCGTGTTCGCGGCATAAAATCACAGAGCTTTAAAATCTTCACGTAGTCACTCACGTGACTTTGAAGTAAAATAGTAAGATTAAACGAGAACTTACCAGTTTGAAGTTTGATCTTTATTTTATGAGAAGTTGCGATGAGGGATTACGTGCCCTCCGCTCCCAACCCTCTTCTCATAAAGATCATGTGGTAGTTCTAGTTCTCGAATCTTCCTATAATCAGTTCAGCAACTGTTTTCTGTGATTTCACACCGCTGCTTTGAAGGTTGACGCGCATGCAGGCTGGCGGGCTTCTTCACGTAATCCCTCATCGCAACTTCTCATAAAATAAAGATCAAACTTCAAACTGGTAAGTTCTCGTTTAATCTTACTATTAAATTCTGTTTTTATGCAGAATGTTAAATTATGTTTTCATTGAGGGCCAGTCTTGCTATTCGATTAAAGTCCTGCAGATGTCAAAGGAGAAGTAGGTGAGATTGTGAGATTGTGGCTTGGCATGTGTAGCCATTAATTTTAATTCAATTGCCGGAATATTATAGTGACCTGCCTTGACTAAGGTTATGAAATTTCATTTGCTTTTAGGCGTGATAAAAATAACAACTTGGTGCCGGATGGAATCAATGACCAGGATTCAATTTTCGCTGACACCCCCGAAAACAAGAAGATGTTCTTTAGCTACTTGCAGTTCTCCAATTGTGTGAGCGGTACCAATCATCAGACCAAATCACCCGAGTGGGAACTGAAAGAGGATAATGAGGTAGGACATCCTTGATTAGTTTGATTCTTTAATGTCCATAAAAGTTTTATCGTTGAATCGTTATGAACTTTCACAATATAATGGATAGATAGATAGATAGATAGAATCTTTATTTGCCACACGACCAGGGTTGGTGGTATTTGGGTTCGGTACATGATGGTACACTGCTTTAGTCACATTAACACTAATAACAACACAAATCATAATAATAAAGTGCATCCATACCACATCACAAATCACAATCTCACCAACAAACATAGTGCAAAAGAACAGACAAAAACCATAAACAAGACACTGTATACATCAAAGTCAAAAAGTTATTGGAGGGAATTAAGTGTTCTTATTGCTGAGGGGAAGAAACTGTTTTTAAAACGGGTGGATTTTGTAGCAAGTGACCTAAGGCGCCTCCCTGAAGGGAGAGACTGGAAAAGGCTGGATGGGGGGGGTCCGAGATGATCTTTGTTGCCCATTTTGAGGTACGTTGGAGATAAATGGAATGGATTGAGGGGAGAATTGATCATCCTAGAGGCCTTGGAGACAATGCGCTGTATTCTATGTAGTGAATGACTATCAGTGTTTCCGTACCAGACTGTGATTGAGGAGGTGATGATGCTTTCAATGATGGATGCCATGTATATTGTGTTCAAGATGTATCACCATTGGATTTTGTATCTCCATTGGTCTTCTAAGTGCACACCTTATAAAAGATTATCCTATTTGCCCAAATTGCCTGTTTCAGATCTATTTGCCCAAATAGACTGAGCGATCTCATCCCATATAATTTCATTTAGTTTTGTTTAGTTTAGAGATACAGCGCAGAAAAGGCCCTTTGGCCTACCGAGTCCGCGCCACACATTAACACTATCCTATACATGCTAGGGACATTTTACAATTTCCTAATCTAATTAACCTACAAACCTGTATGTCTTTTGAGTGTGGGAGTTAAACAACCTTCCGGAGAAAACTCACGCAGGTCACGAGGTGAACGTACAAACTCTGTACAGACAAGCACCCGTAGTCAGGATCGAACCTGGGTCTCTGGCACTGTAGCGCAGCAATTCTACCGCTGCGCTACCGTGCCGCCCTTGTACATCTCAAATTGTACATGATGCAGTTGGTTTCCTCTGCTGAATAAACCAGTAATTCTTGCAGGGACTAGTGAATGCTTTCCTTCAAAGATAACTCAGAAGATGTTTTACCTATTGTGGTGCTAAGGGGAGAAGGAGGCTCTCTACCCACTGCGCTCTACCCTCTGCCCTCTGTCCTCTGCCCTCTGTCAACGCCCTCAACTTAGGTGTTCACCAGACTTGGCCCATCATGTCTTGCCACTTCTATTGGATCTCAATTAAAAAATTAGTTTCAGTTTTAGGTCAGTTTATTGTCACCTGAACCAAGGTACAGTGAAAAACTTTTGTTGCATGCTAACCAGTCAGTGGAAAGATAGGGCATGATTACAATTGAGCCATACACAGTGTACAGATACATGATAAACGGAATAACATGAATAACATTCAGTGCAAGATAAATTCCACAAAAGTCAGATCAAAGTTAGTCCGAGGCTCTCCAATGAGTTAGATAGTGGGTCAGGAATGCTCTCTAGTTATTGGTAGTATGGTTCAGCTGCCTGATAACAGCAGGGAAGAAACTGTTCCTGAATCTGGAGGTGTGTGTTTTCACACTTGTATAACTTTTGCACAATTTGGAAAGTGGTGAAATCATTGGACAAAGTCAGCATGGATTTACGAAAGGTGATTCATGTCTGACGAATCTTATAGAATTTTTCGAGGATGTAACTAGTAGAGTGGATAAGGGAGAACCAGTGGATGTGTTATATCTGTACTTTCAGAAGGCTTTCGACAAGGTCCCACGTAAGAGATTAGTATACAAACTTAAAGCACACGGTATTGGGGGTTCAGTATTGATGTGGATAGAGAACTGGCTGGCAAACAGGAAGCAAAGAGTAGGAGTAAACGGATCCTTTTCAGAATGGCAGGCAGTGACTAGTTGGGTACCGCAAGGCTCAGTGCTGGGACCCCAGCTATTTACAATATACATTAATGATTTGGACGAGGGAATTGAATGCAACATCTCCAACTTTGCGGATGACACAAAGCTGGGGGGCAGTGTTAGCTGTGAGGAGGATGCTAGGAGGCTGCAAGGTGGCTTGGATAGGCTGGGTGAGTGGGCAAATGCATGGCAGATGCAGTACAATGTGGATAAATGTGAGGTTATCCACTTTGGTGGCAAAAACAGGAAAGTAGACTATTATCTGAATGCTGGCCGATTAGGAAAAGGGGAGATGCAACGAGACCTGGGTATCATGGTACACCAGTCATTGAAAGTAGGCATGCAGGTGCAGCAGGCAGTGAAGAAAGCGAATGGTATGTTAGCATTCATAGCAAAAGGATTTGTGTATAGGAGCAGGGAGGTTCTACTGCAGTTGTACAGGGTCTTGGTGAGACCACACCTGGAGTATTGCGTACAGTTTTGGTCTCCAAATCTGAGGAAAGACATTCTTGCCATAGAGGGAGTACAGAGAAGGTTCACCAGACTGATTCCTGGGATGTCAGGACTTTCATATGAAGAAAGTCTGGATAGACTCGGCTTGTACTCGCTAGAATTTAGAAGATTGAGGGGGGATCTTATAGAAACTTACAAAATTCTTAAGGGGTTGGACAGGCTAGATGCAGGAAGATTGTTCTCGATGTTGGGGAAGTCCAGGACAAGGGGTCACAGTTTAAGGATAAAGGGAAATCTTTTAGGACCGAGATGAGAAAAACATTTTTCACACAGAGAGTGGTGAATCTCTGGAATTCTCTGCCACAGAAGGTAGTTGAGGCCAGTTCAATGGCTATATTTAAGTGGCCCTTGTCGCTAAAGGGATCAAGGGGTATGGAGAGAAGGCAGGTACAGGATACTGAGTTGGATGATCAGCCATGATCATATTGAATGGCCTACTCCTGCACCTATTTTCTATGTTTCTATGTTTCTATGCCCAGTAGGAGAGGGGAGAAGAGTGAGTGGGCAGGGTGCAACTTGTCATTGATTATGCTGGTGGCCTTGCCGAGGCAGCGTGAGGTGTGAATGGAGTCAGTGGAAGCGAGGTTGGTTGGTGTGATAGTCTGGGCTGCATCATAAGTTCATAAGTGATAGGAGCAGAATTAGGTCATTCGGCCCATCAATTCTACTTCACCATTCAATCATGGCTGATCTATCTTTTCCTCTTAACCCCATTCTCCCATCTTCCTTTTTCTCATAACCCCCAACACCCGTACTAATCAATTTCTTACAGAGAATTGTTGACACAGACCAGACCATTACACAAACTAATCTCCTTTCCAATCTCATTTCAATCTTTTCTTTCTAAGGCTCGCTAAGGTTGTTTAAATCTCTTGAGCTCATCCAGTAAAATAGGATGAAACACAGACCGGATCACGAGAAGGCACAGCAGATAAACTAAACTCAGCAAAGTGTACATGAAATCGTAGTGAAATGGCAATGGAGGAAATATTTTTTCAAAATTCGAATGATTGATATATTAGTTTATTTTGGTTAAGAGTTACAGCATGGAAACATGCCCTTTGGCCCACTGAGTCCGCACCAACCAGCAGTCTTCGTACACTAGCATTATCCTACACACGGGACAATTTACAATTCTTACCAAAGCCAATTAACCTACAAACCTGTACGTCTTTGGAGTGTGGGAGGAAATTGGAGCACATGGAGAAAACCCAAGCTGTCACGGGGAGAACGTACAAACTCCATACAGACTGCACCCATAGTCAGGAGCGAACCCGGGTCTCTGGCGCTGTAAGGCAGCAACTGTACCGCAGCGCTATGGTGCCTTGATTGATTTACCTCTTGATGTCCGCCTCTTCAGTTTACAGCTCGATCTTAATTTATGCAACAATGGCCTATCGGAAACAGGCAGGAACTTAATAAAAATGCTGGAAACATTGAGTATCTGTGAAAAGAGAAACAGTAAACTTTTTAATTCTGAACTGGGTAAGAGAGAAACAAATTTGCATAGAGAGCAGGGAAGAGGAGAGGAGGAGGAGGGAGCTTCATACATATTCCACTGAAAACCATAGTGTGTGGTTTGGACATGAATGACCTTTGAGTGAATCATCGATCATTGCTATTTCATCGTCTTGTTCACATATTGTGGGTAGTACAATGAAAAAGGAAGTCCATTTGTTACTCATTCCTGAGATGTTGGTATTACTGGCATGCTCTAATTTTCCCTCAGAAAGTAATGGTGAACATTTTTCATAAATCATTGTGGTCTACAACGTGAAGGTACTCCACAATAATGTTGGGAAGGATTTTCCAGGGTTTAGACATGGCAATTATGAATAATGGCAATACATCGCCAGGCCAAGGCAATGCATGACTTGGGAAGTGAACCTATAGACAATGGTACTCCAGTCCATCTATTAGTTTTACCCATCTACCAGTGGATGTCATGGGTGCTAGAGGCATTGGTGACGAAGCTTTGGTAAATTGGTGCAAGGGTCTTTATGCACAGTACATACTGATACCATGGTACACTGGTGAAGTGTGTGAATATTTTGGGTTGGATGTCATTCAAGTGAACTGTTTAGTCCAGTATGCTGTCTGGCTTCTTTGTTGATGAAACTAGATTTATTCAGAAAAGTATAAAATAGTCTATCAAATTCTTGATTTGGGCCTTGGTAGATGCTGGAAAGTTACTTTTGGGATAACATAATTCACCGTATGGCGCCGTCAGCGACGGCAGCCTCGCCAACGGTCTATCTGTGGTAGGGTTGCTAACCAGGTAACGTAAACTCCACGATGTTAAAGTCCGCAGACTCCCGTGGTTGGAGCATCCGAGGTCAATCCCCAGCAAGAGGCCGCCAGCTCCTCGATGTTAGGCCGCATTGCGGATGGAGAAACGATACGGAAACAAATTGCATCACCGTCGAGGAACGAGATTAAATAAGTTACCACTACCTCCCCCACCACGTGAAACAAAACTAAAGGTACACTAAAACATACATTTTTCAACAAACTAAAAACACCAATGAAGGAAAAAGATGAGAGAGACCGTTGGCGAGGCAGCCATCGTTTGGCGCCACCTGGTGGAGTACTCTGTTCCTGCTTTCTCCCCATTTCCCTTGATTCCGTTAGTCCTAAGAACTATATCTAACTCTCTCTTGAATACATCTCACTACATCTTAATTCATGCAGTACGTACTGATTTTGTTCCCTGAATCCATGGAGAGCTTCATTTTCTTATGATAAATTATGATAATGGAAACGAACATTGAGAAATCTTCAATGGCATCCCCATTCTGATCTTGTGACGGAAGAAGGGTTTAATTTCATTAGAGATACAGCAGGCCCTTCGGCTCACCAAGTCCACATCGACTAGTTCACACAAATTAACTGTTATCCCATTTATACATCCACTCCTTACACACTAGCGACAATTTACAGAGACCAATTAACCTGTAAACCCGCACGCCTTTCGGATGTGGGGGGAAACTGAACACCCGGAGGAAACCCATGCTGTAACAAGGAGTACCTATAACGTCCACACAGACTACACCCGAGGTCAGGATTGAACCTGGGTCTCGTGCACTGGGAAGCAGCAGATATGCCAGCTGTGTCACTGTGCCACCCATTGATGAAATAGCTGAGGACTGTTGAGCCAAGAACTTTGCCCTGTGGAACTCTTGCCGTGATAACCTGGAGCTGAGACGATTGACTATCACTTAACTTTGAACATAGAACATACCACATAGAACAGGACAGTACCAGAACAGGTCTTTCAGCCCGCAATGTCTGTGCCAAACATGATGCCAAGACCAACTCGTATCTGCCTGCACATAATCCATATCGCTCCCTTCTCAGCCAAGTACTGCCAAGTATACATCCCAATCAATGAGAGATTCCCTCATTCATCTACATTGATTTCAGTTTCACCATAGGTCCAGAAGGCCGCTCTTGGTCAAATATTGTTTCTATACCACTGGAATTTGGCACTTTTGTAAATGTTTAGTCCAAGGCTGGGGCTGAGTGGCCTTATCGGAACCTGGACTGATTGTTGGTGAGTAGATAGTGGTCAATAGCTGCCACTTGACTGTGGAGCCTTACAATACCAGAGACCTGGGTTCCACCCTGAGTATTGAATCTGTCTGTACAGAGTTTGTACGTTCTCCCTGTGACCGCATGTGTTTTCTCCGCGTTCTCCGATTTCCTGCCACACTCCAAGGACATACGGATTTGTAGGTTGTTTAGGAAAGAACTGCAGATGCTGGTTTACACCGAAGATAGACATAAAATGCTGGAGTAACTCTGTCCCACTGAGTTACTCCAGCATTTTGTGTCTCCCAGGTTTGTAGGTTAATTGGCTTCAGTAAAATTGTAAATTGTGCAGGATAGTGTTAGTGTACGGGGTGATCGTTGGTCAGCATGGACTCGGTGGATTGAAGGGCCTGTTTCCGTGCTGCCTCCCCAAAGTCTAAGCAAAATCTCACCTGTGGTATTATCCGCTATAACTTTGTACTTGCACGGCTCTCAGTGTAACCTGTGCTTACAGCAGGAGAGCATAGAGGTGAGTAGACAGCGAGTGACCTTTGCCCCCTAGAATGCATCTACCCAGACCAGTTCTGGCCACTGAAAATGTTTGCCAGTGCAGTCTCACGAAGAATTAAGGAGTAAAGTACACTTTCCAGACACATGGCATTGCCCAAAGGGAAATCTTTCTAATAATGTGTAATGACTTGTGCATTGGGGAAGCAGAAAACTTTCCTATTCCTAAAAACATCCAAGACATTTGGCTACATGAGTAGTCTGTGATCGGCTCCAATGTCAAAGAGTTCTCCTGTTACTGAAATCAACGCAGATGAAATGCAATGTCTTGTGACCTCTCTGATGCTGTAGTGAGACACGATTGAGACCATGTGTGGCTTCTTGGCAAGATCCATTGGGATTGGGGCGACCCTATGATGCAGCGGTAGAGTTGCTGCCTCACCGCCAGAGACCTGGGTTTAATCCTGACTATGGGTGCTATCTGTATATATTAATATATCAATATATATTAATGATTTGGATGAGGGAATTGAATGCTACATCTCCAAGTTTGCGGATGACACGAAGCTGGGGGGCAGTGTTAGCTGTGAGGAGGATGCTAGGAGGCTGCAAGGTGACTTGGATAGGTTGGGTGAGTGGGCAAATGCATGGCAGATGCAGTATAATGTGGATAAATGTGAGGTTATCCACTTTGGTGGCAAGAACAGGAAAGTAGACTATTATCTGAATGGTGGCCGATTAGGAAAAGGGGAGATGCAACGAGACCTGGGTGTCATGGTACACCAGTCATTGAAAGTAGGCATGCAGGTACAGCAGGCAGTGAAGAAAGCAAATGGTATGTTAGCATTCATAGCAAAAGTATTTGAGTATAGGTGCAGGGAGGTTCTACTGCAGCTGTACAGGGTCTTGGTGAGACCACACCTGGAGTATTGCGTACAGTTTTGGTCTCCAAATCTGAGGAAAGACATTCTTGCCATAGAGGGAGTACAGAGAAGGTTCACCAGACTGATTCCTGGGATGTCAGGACTTTCATATGAAGAAAGTCTGGATAGACTCGGCTTGTACTCGCTAGAATTTAGAAGATTGAGGGGGATCTTATAGAAACTTACAAAATTCTTAAGGGGTTGGACAGGCTAGATGCAGGAAGATTGTTCTCGATGTTGGGGAAGTCCAGGACAAGGGGTCACAGTTTAAGGATAAAGGGGAAATCTTTTAGGACCGAGATGAGAAAAACATTTTTCACACAGAGAGTGGTGAATCTCTGGAATTCTCTGCCACAGAAGGTAGTTGAGGCCAGTTCAATGGCTATATTTAAGTGGCCCTTGTCGCTAAAGGGATCAAGGGGTATGGAGAGAAGGCAGGTACAGGATACTGAGTTGGATGATCAGCCATGATCATATTGAATGGCCTACTCCTGCACCTATTTTCTATGTTTCTATGTTTCTATGCCCGGTAGGAGAGGGGAGAAGAATGAGTGGGCAGGGTGCAACTTGTCATTGATTATGCTGGTGGCCTTGCCGAGGCAGCGTGAGGTGTGAATGGAGTCAGTGGAGGCGAGGTTGGTTGGTGTGATAGTCTGGGCTGCATCATAAGTTCATAAGTGATAGGAGCAGAATTAGGTCATTCGGCCCATCAATTCTACTTCACCATTCAATCATGGCTGATCTATCTTTTCCTCTTAACCCCATTCTCCCACCTTCCTTTTTCTCATAACCCCCAACACCCGTACTAATCAATTTCTTACAGAGAATTGTTGACACAGACCAGACCATTACACAAACTAATCTCCTTTCCAATCTCATTTCAATCTTTTCTTTCTAAGGCTCGCTAAGGTTGTTTAAATCTCTTGAGCTCATCCAGTAAAATAGGATGAAACACAGACCGGATCACGAGAAGGCACAGCAGATAAACTAAACTCAGCAAAGTGTACATGAAATCGTAGTGAAATGGCAATGGAGGAAATATTTTTTCAAAATTCGAATGATTGATATATTAGTTTATTTTGGTTAAGAGTTACAGCATGGAAACATGCCCTTTGGCCCACTGAGTCCGCACCAACCAGCAGTCTTCGTACACTAGCATTATCCTACACACGGGACAATTTACAATTCTTACCAAAGCCAATTAACCTACAAACCTGTACGTCTTTGGAGTGTGGGAGGAAATTGGAGCACATGGAGAAAACCCAAGCTGTCACGGGGAGAACGTACAAACTCCATGCAGACTGCACCCATAGTCAGGAGCGAACCCGGGTCTCTGGCGCTGTAAGGCAGCAACTATACCGCAGCGCTATGGTGCCTTGATTGATTTACCTCTTGATGTCCGCCTCTTCAGTTTACAGCTCGATCTTAATTTATGCAACAATGGCCTATCGGAAACAGGCAGGAACTTAATAAAAATGCTGGAAACATTGAGTATCTGTGAAAAGAGAAACAGTAAACTTTTTAATTCTGAACTGGGCAAGAGAGAAACAAATTTGATTAGAGAGCAGGGAAGAGGAGAGGAGGAGGAGGGAGCTTCATACATATTCCACTGAAAACCATAGTGTGTGGTTTGGACATGAATGACCTTTGAGTGAATCATCGATCATTGCTATTTCATCGTCTTGTTCACATATTGTGGGTAGTACAATGAAAAAGGAAGTCCATTTGTTACTCATTCCTGAGATGTTGGTATTACTGGCATGCTCTAATTTTCCCTCAGAAAGTAATGGTGAACATTTTTCATAAATCATTGTGGTCTACAACGTGAAGGTACTCCACAATAATGTTGGGAAGGATTTTCCAGGGTTTAGACATGGCAATTATGAATAATGGCAATACATCGCCAGGCCAAGGCAATGCATGACTTGGGAAGTGAACCTATAGATAATGGTACTCCAGTCCATCTATTAGTTTTATCCATCTACCAGTGGATGTCATGGGTGCTAGAGGCATTGGTGACGAAGCTTTGGTAAATTGGTGCAAGGGTCTTTATGCACAGTACATACTGATACCATGGTACACTGGTGAAGTGTGTGAATATTTTGGGTTGGATGTCATTCAAGTGAACTGTTTAGTCCAGTATGCTGTCTGGCTTCTTTGTTGATGAAACTAGATTTATTCAGAAAAGTATAAAATAGTCTATCAAATTCTTGATTTGGGCCTTGGTAGATGCTGGAAAGTTACTTTTGGGATAACATAATTCACCGTATGGCGCCGTCAGCGACGGCAGCCTCGCCAACGGTCTGTCTGTGGTAGGGTTGCTAACCAGGTAACGTAAACTCCACGATGTTAAAGTCCGCAGACTCCCGCGGTTGGAGCATCCGAGGTCAATCCCCAGCAAGAGGCCGCCAGCTCCTCGATGTTAGGCCGCAGTGCGGATGGAGAAACGATACGGAAACAAATTGCATCACCGTCGAGGAACGAGATTAAATAAGTTACCACTACCTCCCCCACCACGTGAAACAAAACTAAAGGTACACTAAAACATACATTTTTCAACAAACTAAAAACACCAATGAAGGAAAAAGATGAGAGAGACCGTTGGCGAGGCAGCCATCGTTTGGCGCCACCTGGTGGAGTACTCTGTTCCTGCTTTCTCCCCATTTCCCTTGATTCCGTTAGTCCTAAGAACTATATCTAACTCTCTCTTGAATACATCTCACTACATCTTAATTCATGCAGTACGTACTGATTTTGTTCCCTGAATCCATGGAGAGCTTCATTTTCTTATGATAAATTATGATAATGGAAACGAACATTGAGAAATCTTCAATGGCATCCCCATTCTGATCTTGTGACGGAAGAAGGGTTTAATTTCATTAGAGATACAGCAGGCCCTTCGGCTCACCAAGTCCACATCGACTAGTTCACACAAATTCACTGTTATCCCATTTATACATCCACTCCTTACACACTGGCGACAATTTACAGAGACCAATTAACCTGTAAACCCGCACGTCTTTCGGATGTGGGGGGAAACTGAACACCCGGAGGAAACCCATGCTGTAACAAGGAGTACCTACAACGTCCACACAGACTACACCCGAGGTCAGGATTGAACCTGGGTCTCGTGCACTGGGAAGCAGCAGATATGCCAGCTGTGTCACTGTGCCACCCATTGATGAAATAGCTGAGGACTGTTGAGCCAAGAACTTTGCCCTGTGGAACTCTTGCCGTGATAACCTGGAGCTGAGACGATTGACTATCACTTAACTTTGAACATAGAACATACCACATAGAACAGGACAGTACCAGAACAGGTCTTTCAGCCCGCAATGTCTGTGCCAAACATGATGCCAAGACCAACTCGTATCTGCCTGCACATAATCCATATCGCTCCCTTCTCAGCCAAGTACTGCCAAGTATACATCCCAATCAATGAGAGATTCCCTCATTCATCTACATTGATTTCAGTTTCACCATCGGTCCAGAAGGCCGCTCTTGGTCAAATATTGTTTCTATACCACTGGAATTTGGCACTTTTGTAAATGTTTAGTCCAAGGCTGGGGCTGAGTGGCCTTATCGGAACCTGGACTGATTGTTGGTGAGTAGATAGTGGTCAATAGCTGCCACTTGACTGTGGAGCCTTACAATACCAGAGACCTGGGTTCCACCCTGAGTATTGAATCTGTCTGTACAGAGTTTGTACGTTCTCCCTGTGACCGCATGTGTTTTCTCCGCGTTCTCCGATTTCCTGCCACACTCCAAGGACATACGGATTTGTAGGTTGTTTAGGAAAGAACTGCAGATGCTGGTTTACACCGAAGATAGACATAAAATGCTGGAGTAACTCTGTCCCACTGAGTTACTCCAGCATTTTGTGTCTCCCAGGTTTGTAGGTTAATTGGCTTCAGTAAAATTGTAAATTGTGCAGGATAGTGTTAGTGTACGGGGTGATTGTTGGTCAGCATGGACTCGGTGGATTGAAGGGCCTGTTTCCGTGCTGCCTCCCCAACGTCTAAGCAAAATCTCACCTGTGGTATTATCCGCTATAACTTTGTACTTGCACGGCTCTCAGTGTAACCTGTGCTTACAGCAGGAGAGCATAGAGGTGAGTAGACAGCGAGTGACCTTTGCCCCCTAGAATGCATCTACCCAGACCAGTTCTGGTCACTGAAAATGTTTGCCAGTGCAGTCTCACGAAGAATTAAGGAGTAAAGTACACTTTCCAGACACATGGCATTGCCCAAAGGGAAATCTTTCTAATAATGTGTAATGACTTGTGCATTGGGGGAGCAGAAAACTTTCCTATTCCTAAAAACATCCAAGACATTTGGCTACATGAGTAGTCTGTGATCGGCTCCAATGTCAAAGAGTTCTCCTGTTACTGAAATCAACGCAGATGAAATGCAATGTCTGGTGACCTCTCTGATGCTGTAGTGAGACACGATTGAGACCATGTGTGGCTTCTTGGCATGATCCATTGGGATTGGGGCGACCCTATGATGCAGCGGTAGAGTTGCTGCCTCACACCGCCAGAGACCTGGGTTTAATCCTGACTATGGGTGCTATCTGTATATATTAATATATCAATATATATCAATGATTTGGATGAGGGAATTGAATGCTACATCTCCAAGTTTGCGGATGACACGAAGCTGGGGGGCAGTGTTAGCTGTGAGGAGGATGCTAGGAGGCTGCAAGGTGACTTGGATAGGTTGGGTGAGTGGGCAAATGCATGGCAGATGCAGTATAATGTGGATAAATGTGAGGTTATCCACTTTGGTGGCAAGAACAGGAAAGTAGACTATTATCTGAATGGTGGCCGATTAGGAAAAGGGGAGATGCAACGAGACCTGGGTGTCATGGTACACCAGTCATTGAAAGTAGGCATGCAGGTACAGCAGGCAGTGAAGAAAGCAAATGGTATGTTAGCATTCATAGCAAAAGTATTTGAGTATAGGAGCAGGGAGGTTCTACTGCAGTTGTACAGGGTCTTGGTGAGATCACACCTGGAGTATTGCATACAGTTTTGGTCTCCTAATCTGAGGAAAGACATTCTTGCCATAGAGGGAGTACAGAGAAGGTTCACCAGACTGATTCCTGGGATGGCAGTACTTTCGTATGAAGAAAGACTGGATAGACTCGGCTTGTACTCGCTAGAATTTAGAAGATTGAGGGGGGATCTTATAGAAACTTACAAAATTCTTAAGGGGTTGGACAGGCTAGATGCAGGAAGATTGTTCACGATGTTGGGGAAGTCCAGAACAAGGGGTCACAGTTTAAGGATAAGGGAGAAGTCTTTTAGGACCGAGATGGAAAAAAAAAAATCACACAGAGAGGGGTGAATCTGTGGAATTCTCTGCCACAGAAAGTCGTTGAGGCCAGTTCACTGGCTATATTTAAGAGGGAATTAGATGTGGCCCTTGTGGCTAAGGGGATCAGGGGGTATGGAGAGATGGCACGTACAGGATACTGAGTTGGATGATCAGCCATGATCATATTGAATGGCGGTGCAGGCTCGAAGGGCTGAATGGCCTACTCCTGCACCTATTTTCTATGTTTCTATGTATGGTTTGTGATTGCATGGATTTTCTCCAGGTGCTCCGGTTTACTCCTACATTCCAAGGACAGACAGGATTGCAGATTAATTGGATTTAGTAAAAACATCGTAACATTGTCCCCAGTTTGTAAGATAGTGTTAAAGGACTGTCTCACGAGTCTGCGGTCATTGGCGGTGATACAGGAAGTATCTACCGCTTGTGGACCGCCAGAGACCGCCGGTTCGGTCAAATGACCACCGCCGGGGCCGTGCGGCGTTTGTCCCAACACCGCACGGTGCTAAAAAAAAGTCAGCACTGTCCAAAAATAATTTCTTACCGCACAGCCGCCGCCAGTGAGGCACGAGTGCCGTGAGTCGAACTCTCACTGCCACAGCCACCGCCAGTGAGGCACGTGTGCGGCACGGCCGCCGCCACAGCCGCCGCCAGTGAGGCAGGTGTGCGGCATGGCCGCCGCCACAGCCCCGCGATCCGAAAGACGTCATCGCGTAGCGCGTCGCGTTGCGCAATGACGTAATCACCCGATGCCGCAAGCTCGTGGTACCGGCCGTACGGAGATCACTCGGCCCCCGCGCAGCATCCGTGCGGCGCTCTCGCGGTTGACGTGCGGTCCCCTCTACCGGCGACGCCGCACTTCACCGCCAATGACCGCAACACCGTGAGACAGAGCCTTTAGTGTGTGGGGGTTGCTGGTCGGTGCAGACTCGGTGGACCAAAGGGCCTGTTTCTGTGCTGTATCTCTGAAGTAAACTAATCCGGTGGTGAATTATAATCATAGTTAACACAGAAGAATCAACATAGCCTTGAACTCCACAGAAATACTTGTCCAGGCACAAGAGTGTTGCCAGAGGTCTACCTGCAGAATGTCATGTATCATAGTGAAGTTCAGTTCTGTTCAGTTTAGGTTATGACACGTGTACAGGTACAGGTACCTGTGTATGTCACGTGTACTGAGGTACAGTGAAAAGATTTATATTGCATGCTAACCTGTCAGCAGAAAGACAATACATGATTACAATCCATCCATTTACACTGTATAGATACATGATAAGGAAATAACATTTAGTGCAAGGTAAAGCCAGCAAAGTCCAATCAATTTTACCCTCCACTCCACAGGAACAGATCCTGAGTCCATAGAACATTGGAAAATTATCACCAATGCATGCACGATTTCTAGAGCCACTTCCTTAAATACCCTGGGATGCAGACCATCAGGCCCTGGGGATTTATCACCCTTCAGTCCTATCAGTCTATCCATCACCATTTCCTGCCTAATGTGGATTTCCTTCAGTTCCTCCGTCACCCCAGATCCTCTGGCCACTACTATATCAGGAAGATTGTTTGTGTCCTCCTTAGTAAAGACAGATCCAAGATACCTGTTCAACTCATCTGCCATTTCTTTGATCCCCATAATAAATTCACCTTTTTCGGTCTTCAAGGGTCCAACTTTGGTCTTAACTGATTTTTTTCTCTTCACATACCTAAAGAAGCTTTTACTATCCTCCTTTATATTCTTGGCTACCTCATCTTTTCTCCCCGTATTGTCTTTTTAGTTATCTTCTGTTGTTCTTTAAACATTACCCAATCGTCTTGCTTCCCGCTCATCTTTGCTACGTTGTACTTCTTCGCTTTAATTTTTATACTGTCTCTGACATCCCTTGTCAGCCATGGTCGCCCCTTACTCCCTTTGGAATCTTTCTTCCTCCTAGGAATGAACTGATCCTGCACCTTCTGTATTATTCCTAGAAACACCTGCCATTTTTGTTCCACTGTCATCCCTGCTAGTGTATCTTTCCAGTCAACTATGGCCAGCTCCTCCCTCATGGCCCCATAGTCCCCTATATTCAACTGTAACACTGACAACTCCGATCTACCCTTCTCCCTCTCCAATTGTAGATTAAACCTGACCATGTTATGGTCACTACCTCATAATGGCTCATTAACCTCACGGTCCTTTATCAAATCCGGTTCATTACATAACACTAAATCCAGAATTGCCTTCTCCCTGGTAGGCTCCAATACAAGCTGTTCTAAGAATCCATCACGAAGGCACTCTACAAAGTACCTTTCTTGGGGTCCAGTACCAACCTGATTTTCCCAATCTACCTGCATGTTGAAATCTCCCATAACAACTGTAGCATTACTTTTGCTACATGCCAATTTTAACTCCTGATTCAACTTGCACCCTGTGTCCAGTCTACTGTTTGGGGGCCTGTAGATAAGTCCCATTAGGGTATTTTTACCCTTACAATTCCTTAGTTCTATCCATACTGACTCCACATCTCCTGTTTCAATGTAACCGTTTGCAAGGGACTGAATCTCATTCCTCACCAACAGAGCAACCCCACCCCCTCTGCCCACCTGTCTGTCTTTTCGATAGGAGGTATACCCTTGAATATTCAGTTCCCAGCCCTGGCCCTCTTGCAGCCATATCTCTGTAATTCCCACAACATCATACTTGCCAATTTCTAACTGAGCCTCAAGCTCATCCACTTTATTTCTTATACTTCACGCATTCATATACAGCACTTTGACCTCCTTATTCACTTCCCCCCTCGCACCGCTCACAATTGGCCCTGCCCTTACTCTCTTATCGCTTCTAGAACTTTCCTTCCCATTCATTTGAGAATCTTTTGTACCTTTTCCTGTACTCACTTCACCTTCAACTCCATCTTTGTACTCCAAATTTGTCAATTCCTCCCCCCCACTATTTAGTTTAAACCCACATGTGTAGCCCACATGTGTAGCCCTAGGAACTTCCAGAATGTCAGTTCCTCACAGGGCACTTCCCTCCCTGCCGCTCCCTAAGAGCCATCTTGCTTATATTGACTGATAAATTGCCTAATTTACCAATTTACAAACCAAATTCCTCAGTTTTAAATGGTTTTCCCCCTCTGACTCACCTCTAACTCCTCCCACTCAGGCTTGAGCCAATCAGCACTTTTTCCTGCTTCTCTTTGCTGCTGCTTCTTCAAAATCCAAGTAAGCTCTGAGTTAAGTCTGTGTTTTGCCCATCATTTTAAACTGTTTTCCCCCTCTGACACCTCTAACTCTCCTCCCACTCGGGCTTGAGCCAATCAGTGCTTTTTCCAGCTTCTCTTTGCTGCTGCTTCTTCAAAATCCACGTAAGCTCTGAAGGAGGGTTGCCGTGACTCGCATCACAACGGGGATCTCTGCTATCACAACGGGAACCCGTCAGCTGCACCTGCACAGTTGGGGGCTATGGGCGAGTGGTGGAATATTGCGTTCGGGGTCCAGCCCTCCTGTGTGACAGGGACCAAACGGGTCCCACTTCATCTAATAGCTTCTAAAAGCGCAGGCCATATGAAAACCAGCTTGTATTTCCAGAGGGAACGTGCACCTGGATTTATTCTGGACATGCATACATAGCAGTACAGAACAACCACCTATGATCCTTAACATACTGTTTTATATTAACACATGTGGAGAGACCACAGGCTAGAACCCTGGAACATACTGTGTAAAGAACATAATGTCCAGAGGGTAGAATTACAGGGCATCCCTGTTATTGGAGCACAAAGAAAAATCTAGTAATATTTATCTACATAATCAGCACAATGTTGAACTCACAAAGCTTGTTTGCACTTGACTAGTGCAGTGACTAGTGGGGTCCGCAGTGCTCGGTGCTGGAACCGCAGCTGTATACATTAATGATTTAGATGAAGGGATTAACGTAATATTAGCAAATTTGCAGGTGACACAAAGTTGGGTGGCAGTGTGAACTATGAGGAGGATGCTATGAGGATGCAGGGTGACTTGGACATGTTGGGTGTGTGGGCAGATACATGGCAGATGCAGTTTAATGTGGATAAATGTGAGGTTATCCACTCTGGTGGAAAAAACAGGAAGGCAGATTATTATCTGAATGGTGTCAAGTTGGGAAAAGGGGAAGTACGAGATCTGGATGTCCTTGTTCATCAGTCACTGAAACTAAGCATGCAGGTACAGCAGGCAGTGAAGAAATCTAATGGCATGTTGGCCTTTATAACAAGAGGAGTTGAGTATGGGAGCAAAGAGGTCCTTCTGCAGTTGCACAGGGCCCTGGTGAGACCACACCTGGAGTATTGTGTGCAGTTTTGGTCTCCAAATTTGAGGAAGGGCCTTCTTGCTATTGAGGGAGTGCAGCATAGGTTCATAAGGTTAATTCCCGGGATGGTGGGACTGTCATATGTTGAGAGAATGGAGCGGCTGGGCTTGTATACATTGGTATTTAAAAAGATGAGAGGGGATCTTATTGAAAAATACAAGATTATTAAGGGATTGCACACGCTAGAGGCAGGAAACATGTTCCCGATGTTGGGGGAGTCCAGAACCAGGGGCCACAGTTTAAGAATAAGGGGTTGGCCATTTAGAACGGAGATGAGGAAAAACGTTTTCACCCAGTGAGTTGTGAATCTGTGGAATTCTCTGCCTCAGAAGGCAGTGGAGGCAGATTAAACCCACATGTGTAGCCCTAGCAAACCTGCCTGCCAGAATGTCGGTTCCTCTCCAGTTAAGGTGTAACCCATCCCTTTTGTATAGGTCATCCCTATCCCAGAAGAGATCCCAGTGGTCTATAAATCTAAATCCTTGCTCCCTGTTCCAGCCCCTCAGCCACTCAATCAAATCCCCTATCTCCCTGTCCCTGTCCTCACTAGCACGAGGTACTGGAAGCAATCCACAGATAACCACCCGAGAAGTCCGGCCTTTCTGTCTTCTTCCCAACTCTGAATGCATGTTGGAGAACCTCCTTCCTCTTCTTCCCGATGTCGTTTGTGCCTACATGCACAACTACTGCTGGCTGTTCACCTTCTCTCTCGAGGATGTTCTGAATTCGGCTCGTGACATCCTGAACCCTGACACCAGGGAGGCAACATCCTCGCATCTCGTCTGCCGCCACAGAATCTCCTGTCCGCTCCTCGGACAATGGAGTCACCCACCATTAGGGCTCTGCCTGATGTCGGTCTTGCCGGTCGAGTCCCATCTCTAGGATTGGAGCCACCAACGTGTCCGCCGCCCGGACTGGAAACATTGTCTCCCGGGACAGTTCCCAAGAGGGCGTATCAGTTTTCATTAGGCACAGCCACCTGGGTCTTCTGCACTCCATGATTTCCACCCTTTCTCTCCGTCACACACCTTGGTTCTTCCCATATCGTCGGCGTGACGACCTCACTGTAGGTCCTGTCCAGGAAACTCTAATTTTCCCGGATGGCCCCGAGGTCACCCTGCTGCTTCTCCAGTGCCCCAAAACGGTCCTTCAGGAGCTGAAGCTGGACGCACTTGCCACAGTTGTAGCAGCCAGAGGCTCCATCTGTGTCCCTGGGCTCCCACATTCTGCAAGCCTCACACTGTCTCATCTGCCCTGACATGTGTTCACCGTGTTCCGTCCTCTCGAGCTTTATGCGTAGCCTCCTCTCCTCAGCCTCCTCGCCGAAGACTCTCGAGCCAAAGACTTACACTTTATTCACAGGGCACTCTCGAGCAAAAGACTCGCACTTTACTCACAGGGCACTTCCCTCACAAGGCCACTCCCTCACTGCTGCTCCCTAAGAGCCGTCTTGCTTATATTGACTGATAAATTGCCTAATTTACCAATTTACAAACCAAATTCCTCAGTTTTAAACTGTTTTCCCCCTCTGACTCACCTCTAATTCTCCTCCCACTCGGGTTTGAGCCAATCAGTGCTTTTTCCTGCTTCTCTTTGCTGCTGCTTCTTCAAAATCCACGTAAGCTCTGAGTTAAGTCTGTCTATGTTTTGCCGCTCTTTTTAAACAGTTTCCCCCTCTGACCCACCTCTAACTCCTCCCACTCGGGCTTGAGCCAATCAGCACTTTTTCCTGCTTCTCTTTGCGGCTGCTTCTTCAAAATCCACGTAAGCTCTGAAGGAGGGTTGCCGTGACTCGCATCACAACGGGGATCTCTGCTATCACAACGGGAACCCGTCAGCTGCGCCTGCACAGTTGGGGGCTATGGGCGAGTGGTGGAATATTGCGTTCGGGGTCCAGCCCTCCTGTGTGACAGGGACCAAACAGGTCCCACTTCGTCTAATAGCTTCTAAAAGCGCAGGCCATATGAAAACCAGCTTGTATTTCCAGAGGGAACGTGCACCTGGATTTATTCTGGACATGCATACATAGCAGTACAGAACAACCACCTATGATCCTTAATATACTGTTTTATATTAACACATGTGGAGAGACCACAGGCCAGAACCCTGGAATATACTGTGTAAAGAACATAATGTCCAGATGGTAGAATTACAGGGCATCCCTGTTATTGGAGCACAAAGAAAAATCTAGTAATATTTATCTACATAATCAGCACAATGTTGAACTCTCAAAGCTTGTTTGCACTTGACTAGTGCAGTGACTAGTGAGGTCCGCAGTGCTCGGTGCTGGGACCGCAGCTGTATACATTAATGATTTAGATGAAGGGATTAAAGTAATATTAGCAAATTTGCAGGTGACACAAAGTTGGGTGGCAGTGTGAACTATGAGGAGGATGCTATGAGGGTGCAGGTTGACTTGGACATGTTGGGTGTGTGGGCAGATACATGGCAGATGCAGTTTAATGTGGATAAATGTGAGGTTATCCACTTTGGTGGCAAAAACAGGAAGGCAGATTATTATCTGAATGGTGTCAAGTTGGGAAAAGGGGAAGTATGAGATCTGGATGTCCTTGTTCATCAGTCACTGAAACTAAGCATGCAGGTACAGCAGGCAGTGAAGAAAGCTGATGGCATGTTGGCCTTCATAACAAGAGGAGTTGAGTATGGGAGCAAAGAGGTCCTTCTGCAGTTGCACAGGGCCCTGGTGAGACCACACCTGGAGTATTGTGTGCAGTTTTGGTCTCCAAATTTGAGGGAGGACCTTCTTGCTATTGAGGGAGTGCAGCGTAGGTTCATAAGGTTAATTCCCGGGATGGTGGGACTGTCATATGTTGAGAGAATGGAGTGGCTGGGCTTGTATATATTGGAATTTAAAAAGATGAGAGGGGATCTTATTGAAACATACAAGATTATTAAGGGATTGCACACGCTAGAGGCAGGAAACATGTTCCCGATGTTGGGGGAATCCAGAACCAGGGGACACAGTTTAAGAATAAGGGGTTGGCCATTTAGAACGGAGATGAGGAAAAACGTTTTCACCCAGTGAGTTGTGAATCTGTGGAATTCTCTGCCTCAGAAGGCAGTGGAGGCAGATTCAAGGGATTTGGGGAGAAGGCAGGAACGGGGTACTGATTGTGGATGATCAGCCAAGATCACAGTGAATGGTGGTGCTGGCTTGAAGGGCCGTATAGCCTACTCGTGCACCTGTTGTCTATTGTCTATTGTCACTTAAAATATATGCTTAAGGAAATGGAAAGTTTCAATCTTGTATTTATGTTGGCTACTCTATGGAGATCTTATGCAGTTAGTACAGAATGTTTTCATCTCTGATAATGATCTAGTATCTATAAGAAGAAACAATTGTCCACTTTGCAAAAAGAAAACACCTTGGTATGAGTATAGAAGATGGATTGTGCTTTTGAATTGTGCTTTTTAAAAAGAAATCTGTAGAGCATTGTTTCTGGCCCTTCTGACCGACTGAGTTACTCCCGCTGTTCATGTATATCTTCGGTTTAAACCAGTGTCTGCAATTCCTTCCTACACAGTATAAAAACAGAACTTGTTTGTTACCCTGTGATAGCATACAGATAGAACCTACTGAGTGTGTGCAAATCTTTCGATAAAAATTTACAGAATCATATCACTCTCCAAAAATACCAAAGAATTAAATCTGTCATTAGAAGAAATGGAACATAGAATTATTGGATGCGTATTGAATTTTCAAAGCAAGAATTAAATCTGGGGATTATGCAGCAGTGGGCGTGTTAAAGCTGATAAGACTTGATGAGTAGAATAATGATTCAAAGAGTCAAAGGTCTCGTTGAACAAACTTTACTAAGTCACCCGGGTGAAATAGAAAGCAGCCAGCAGTGAGCACCTAAATGTACACTCACAAGCTGCAAACACTCTACTGACGATATAGAGAAATTACAAGTATCTTTATACTGATAAAACAATATTAGACACATGGTTAGTAGGCATAAATGAACAAAGGGTTCAGTTACATACAATGAGACCCCTCAAACTAACATTAAAGAGATATGGGAGTATAGAGATACGTGGCACAGCTGCATAGGCAAGAAAGCCCTTTTGCACTCATTGCAACCTCCAGACAGAACTAAGATATTGCAAAGAAACCAGACGCTCGGGAACGGCCTTTATCTCAGTTCCCTTTGGTTAGTGAAGGTCATGTTTCACAAGCTTCTGCAGACTTACAGAATAGTCAATTTTAAAATTCTACCAGCATTCTGTTCTCAAAATGGCGGTTGAAGCTAACATGACTAAAATAAGCTAAATAAAATGGAGGGGGCCGCACTAGCTCTTACATTCCCCCCTTTTGATTAGAATAATCAATAAATATCAAATGATGCAGCTGGGAGCAAAGCATTTGCAAATACATGGTGCTAAGTAATAAAGTAGCAAAGCAATGACTATAACTACTGAAATAATAATTCCATAGTGCCACACTAGACCCCAAATATAGACCCATCCATTAAACCAACTCCACATACTCTGGTTATGATCTTCAACCAGATTTTCTCCCACACCCTGGATCTCTGCTATCTCCTTCTTGATATGGGCTGCCAGATCAGTAATATTGGAGGACTCATCAGGAATATATGTACAGCAATCTTGCCCAATGATAGCACAGATGCCTCCCTTCTCGGCCAGAATGAAATCTAAGGACATTCGATTCTGTAGCACCACTATCCTCAGGAGTTACGATGAGCGATTACGTGAGTAGAAGCCCGCCAGTCCGCATGCGCGTCAATCTTCAAAGCAGCGGTGTGAAATCACAGATAACAGTAGTCGAAGTGATATAGTAAGACTTAGAGAAGACTAGAACTACCAGATGACCTTTATGATACGAGGGTTGGGAGCGGAGGGCACGTAATCGCTCATCGTAACTCCTCATAAAATAAAGATCAAACTTCAAACTGGTAAGTTCTCGTTTAATCTTACTATTTTACTTCGGAGTCACGTGAGTGACTACGTGAAGATTTCAAAGCTCTGTGATTTCGTGCCGTGGATACGAGTCCATGCGACACACTGCCTCAGTTGACACAGGATGAGTAATAATAAATAATGCATTGAAACATGATACAGACTTAAACATGTTGATGCTTTAATCAGCAAAAAAGAAAACAATAGCGACCCCTCTCTCCCAGGGGGAAGCTATAAAACAGAATTTTAAATGGAGTGGGCAAATACCCCTGGTGTGGCAAGAGGTTTATTATAGAACCTTTGAAATGTCAGTTCATTGGACCATCCTGCGGCTGTGAGGATTTGGTCGAGAGGGACGTCCAGTGCCCTCGCTGCTGACGTTGATGCCGCCCTGGTGGATTGAGATTTAAAAACGTCAGTGTCCACTCCGGCACAAGCCAGAACCTGTTTCAGCCACCTTGAAATGGTCTGTACTGACACCTTCTTATGATGCTTTTTGTGACTGATGAATATCGTTAATTCGGAGCCTCTGAGGCTCTTGGTGACCTTGATATACTGCTGCAAGTGCGTAACTACACATAGGCGAAGGTCTATGGGGTATGCCATAAAATAAGTTTAAGCCCTGATGTTCCTGGCCTGCTCTGCTTAAGTAAATCATAAACATAAAATGCTATGTTATTTACAGATGAAACCATCCTGTCCAGTCACAGCTTCTGCAACGTCTGGACGCGTTGGGCTGAAACCAGCGCCATGAGCAGGACCACTTTAAGAGTGAGTCTGGGCAAAGACAGGGATGTTGCTGGAGCCCATTGGCAAAGCAGCGTGAGAACCACACTCACATCCCAGATCTCCGTGTACCTGGGCCTGGGGGGATTACAGTTAAAAATACCCTCATGAACCGGGATATTAAAGGGTGAGACCCAACAGAGTGTTGTCCTGATCCCTGCCACAGGTAGGACGATAAGGCACTCCTGACACTGTTGATGGCACTATAGCTCAGTCGCTCATCAAAATATAGTGTGGAAAGAAATTCCAACTCATCAGGTATGCTTGCCGTGTGATATGATATGTTCGACTGCAAGCAGAACACCTCCCATTTCTTGATATGTTTTGTTTTTTAGTGCTATCCCTCCAGGCCGCAGTAATCACATCCACTGTACGACCGGATAGTCCGAGCCCCAGGAACGGTCTCCTCAGAATCTGCAAATCAATAGATTAATACGGTCATGTTGTTCTCCGCAGTCACAGGGTGAACCAGCAGGTTACTGCATTTGGGGACAGCCATAAAAGACTGTGTTATTAGTCTCAGAACGAATGGGAACCATGGCTGTGTAGGCCAGTCGGGAACTATCAAAACGCCTGAGGCGGAGTCCTGCTCGATCTTAAGCAAGCACCGACTGATTAGGCAAAATGGGGGAAATGCATATAAAAACATTCCACCCCAGCATAGCGAGAACGCTACTGCCCCAGGGTCTGGTTCCCATGAAACATACTTTGGTAGCTGGTGATTTAGTCTGGATGCAAACAAATCAATATCTGGTACGCCATACCGAGCGACAATATCATTAAATATTTCATGATTCAACATCCATTCTGTGTTGTCATTGAATTTTCGTGACCTGGTGTCCGCCACCATGTTAAATCTACCTGGTAAGTAGATAGCTGAAATCCAGATGTGTCTTGTAATACACCAATGCCAAATAAGGTTAGCCAATTTATCACGTGATACCGACTTGATTCCACCCATGTTACTTCTGTAGTGTTGTCAATCTGAAGCTGAACATGCAAGTCATGCATAGTAGTACGCCTTGAAGCCATAGAGTGCTCCCAACAACTCTAAATAGTTAATACCATGTGATTGAAGAATTAATGCCTCATGCATGTTCCATCTGCCACCGCAGCTAGAGATGGTATCAGTAGCTCCTCATCCTAGAGCACTAACATCAGTTTGTAAAATAACTGAAGGTTTATCAATCAGAATTTTACTGGAGCAATGCCAAATATTCGCTATCCACCACTGTAACTCAGCAATGGCTTCAGCTGGTAACCGCATGGGTCTATTGAAATTACCTGCATGTCTTTTCAGTGCCTGCTCCTTTGCACGTTGTAAATTTTGATAATGTAAAGGCCCAAACTGTGCAGCTGGAAAAGCAGCCACTAATTTGCCTATTATACTAGCCACCTGCCGAATAGAAGATTGTTGCTCATCAATGAGATTGTTACAAGCTTCTATTAACTCTGATCTCTTGCCTCTAGGCAGAGTCACAGGCATGTGAGTTGAATTAATGGTGAATCCCAAATAATCAATGACTAGATGGTATCAATTTGGATTTAACTGGATGGATGAGAAACCCCAACCTCTCAAACGAGTTTGGTAGCTGAAACTGATAATTCAGCTGATTTCTGAGTCTTGCCCATGATTAGGACATCATCCAAATAGGCCATTACAATATGATTCTGAGCCCGGAGTAGGCCCTACACCGGTTTTAACAACTTTGTAAATAATCTAGGAGCCGATGTTAACCCATTAGGCAATGCTTTAAACTGCTGTAGTTGCCTCATCCAGCTAAACTTCAAATATCTCCGGTGATTGGAATGAATGGGTACTGAATGGTATGCATCTTTAAGATCTATGCATGCCATATAGCATCCTTTGGAAACCAGTTGTTTAGCAGTAACAAAAGTTTCCATTTTCAAATGTTTATATTGCACATAGGAGTTAAGTCGAGTTAGATCAAGAATGATTCGACACCCACCATCCTTCTTTTGTCTAGGAAATATATTAGACACAAATTGGTGAGATTGATGAAACGACTTCTCAATTACCCCTTTTTTAGATACCGTTTCAATTTCAGCTTGTACATCTAAAGACTCTTGTTGTGAAAAAAACAATGTATGCTTGGTGTATGCTGTGTAGGTGGACGCAATTTGAAAGGGAATTCTATTCGGAACCCTTGTATACTGTGCAGTATAAATGAATCTGATGTTATGCTACATCATTCATTGAAAAACAAGTGTAATCTCCCACCAACTTGTAACTGATCCATACATGACATGTTCTGAAAAGAACCAGATCCACCTACCTCCATGGTTGTTGGTGGAAACTTCTGCCCCCGAGTTCTGGAGGGGAAGAATGTTGGAGTGCGGCAATTGCGCATGGTTGGCAAGGCCCGGCTTGGTCCTTGGCCTGAAACAGCTTCAGTGAACCACTTGTAGGGGTGCTGCTGCCGAAGTGGAATTTTGCTAGTCGGTTGGGCTTTTATGAGGCTGACCGTTTTTGCGTCGTCGTCCAACTCTCTGACCCGTTTTGATAGGTCATCACCGAACAGTAGATTCGGCGGTTGCACATTGCTAGATTTGCACAGTGCCGCAAACTTAGTGTTCAGAGGACGGATAGCACTCTTTCTGAGACAGGTTATTTCAAAATGTGCATTGCACATTAGGGCCAGAGCATCCTGCTGCACTTCAGACAGGGGCCCCCCATCAACCGACCTAGCGAAAGCTGTAATGCCTGAAGCGAGCAGCTTTAGTATCTTCTGGAGCCTCACTTCCTGGGCACTTTCTGGGCTCTACACCCATGTGACCCCAGATAGCGTGGTTTACAGTCGGCACTTTAATCGAGGCACAATTGGCGGGTGTCTCGTATTTTTTGGAAGTTCCTTCCATTGTGAGGTCTTGCAGCTGGTGTGAGGCCATGTAATTTATAGTCATGGCCAGGTCCTCATCCAGTGGTTCCCCAGTTCCGGTCGGTATAGCAAATTTAGATGCCATGCTTGGCACCCCAGGTTCGCGGCCTTCTTGCCCTGGGGTATGCTCACCGGCTATACCTCCGACCTCGGTCAGAACAAAACTGACCCCATATGCTCTCCTCCGAGAGGGAGACATTATGCAGCCCTTCTACAGGTGCCGCTGCCACGGGCTCCCGAGGAGACCAGCGGATGTAAAGCTCCTCCTGCTACAATACAATACACAATACAATACCATTTATTGTCATTTGAACCTCAAATGAGGTTCAAACGAAATTTGGTTTCTGCAGTCATACAAACAAGTAAAAAGAACCAAGACACAACACAATTTACACAAACCCATCCATCACAGCGAATCTCCTCCTCACTGTAATGGAAGGCAAAGTCTTATCTCTTCCCTGCACTCCCCATTCTCCTCCCGATGTCAGAGTCAGAGCCCCCGGCGGGCGATGGAAAATAAGTCCCGCGGCCATTACAACCGCGCCGGGCAATGCAAGGCCGCCTTCCGGGTCTGGATGTTGGAGCCCCCGGTAGCGCTGGCAAGTCCCGCGGCCATTAAAGCCGCGCCGGGCGATGTTAGACCCAGCTCCAGGTCATCTTCAACCCCGCAACTCGGGCAAGAGAAGTTGCCGTTAAGGGAGCCCCGAAAAGCGGTCTCCCACCAGGGACCCGCGAGCTCCCGATGTTACCGTCCACCAGACCTGCGGCTGGAGCCTCCGAATTTCCGGGGTCAGGTCACAGCCGCGGGTCACCGCAGCTCTCCACGCTCCGAAGTCGGCCAGCTCCACGATGGTGAGTAGTCCGCAGGCTCCGCGACTGGAGCCCCAGGTCGTTCCGGTTGGATGCCGCTCCACGGTGCTAGGCCCCAACGACAACGGAGACCCGACTGAGAAAGGTCGGATCCTCCATACAGGGAAGAGATTTTTTTTAAGTTTCCCCCGTCCCCCCCCTCCCGCCCACATATACACAGTTAAAAACAATATTAAAAAAAACACAAACAACTACATTTAACTAGACAAAAATTTTAAAAAAAGACAGACGGACCTGCAGTCGAGCCGCTGCCGTTAGGCGCCGCCACTTCCGGAAGAGCATATCGTGATGGAACATCCTCTCCATCAGGAGCTCCATCCTAGACAGACATCCGAAGACGCTATCCACTGTGGGAGGGGAACCCTCCTGGCCTGACTCATTCGAGTCAACGGGCCTTACCGACTTCTTAGTGGCTTTCCGTCCCACCGGAGTAGCCACGGTGCTTTCAAACGGCACCAAGTCGGAAGCCACTGGCCATGCCGCCAGTGACTCTGAAGGCGAGATGGACGGCCGCCCACTACCCGCATTCCCGCAATCTTCTATAGCTACTCTCTCGGCGGCCCACCTCGACCTTCCCTAGTCATTTTCTCCATGGTCCGACTTGCTCCTGCAACAAGACTTACCGACCGCAGAAAACGACCTCAACTAAGTTTTTAAAAAACTTACCTGAGGATTTTTAAAACTTACCGCTGGTGGAGCTACACGCGCATGCGGACTGGCGGGCTTCTATTCACGTAGTCACTCACATGACTCCGATGTAAAATGGCGCATTGCAGGTACAACGTAAGCCAAATAACAGCACCCTGTTCAATAGTGGGGGCCATATACCCGTCTTGCCCAATTCTTATCAGTAGGTGGCATCCCCGGTAACCATGGATAGGCCCATGACCCACATATAAAATAGGTACCGTTGACAGGTCAGGGTGGGACGGAGGTGGCACTAGTGTCCAAAATAAGGCATGAGCTATTTGCCAGGAAAACCCCTGTACCTTGGTGATAACAGTGACAGGTGGCATTGACTGGCTTCTGGGAGACCTCCATTACCTTTAGTCGTGGGAGTTGGACCCCATCTGTCACATGGATTTTCCAATCTGGCTTAAAAGGAGGGATGTACCGACCCTGAAAGTTGTTGTACCTTGAGGAACCATCCCTGCGCCTTCGACACTTAGTTCTATTACTGGAGGAAGAAAAACATAGGGCGTATTTCTCAGTAGTATTCAGAGGGATAGGAACCATGGGGATCCCCCCTTCCCATGACATGGCATCGCTGCAGAAACCCAGCAAGACTGATCAGCAGGGGTAAAACCTTGTGCATATGCATGGGCTGCCTTAAGATACACATTATTTTCCCATGGTTCAATAGTCGTAATTAAGGACCCATTGATAATGAATATTGTCCAGAACGGGACCATGGCCAAAGGCCTTTATTCATGGCCCAGTGCAGCTGTCTTTTTGTAGTCAGAGTCATGCACCCACGGAGGGTGTCCTTCTACCTTAGCCGCTGTAGGAGTAGTGAGAAGTACAAGGTATGGACCTCTCCAGCGATTGCCCAGTCTCTTCCGATCCCAGTTGCATATCAGCAGGTAATCGCCAGCTTGTAGCAGTCCCTCTTTAGGTTGTTCGTCCAGGGACCGCTGCATCTCTCGTACCTGTGAATGTAAAACTGACAAAGAATCCGTTAATAATTGCATGTATGTCAACAACCGTTCATCCAGGGCATGGAGATCAAAGGTGGTTTCTGCAACTTCTTCAGACCCCCAGGGTGTTCTGAGGGGCCTCCCGTACATTATCTCAGCAGGGGTCAATTGAGTAGAAGAATGTGGTGTGATGCACATAGCGAATAGGGCCATAGGCAAAACCTGTACCCAGCTAAGCTTAGTTTCTTCAGTTAGTTTAGCCAGCTTGCTTTTTAAAGTCCCATTAGCTCTTTCCACAATCCCTGCAGCTTGTGGGCGCTGCACACAATGGAACCGTTGTCGAACGTTCAAATGCCCGCACATTTCCTCATTAACTTTAGCCGACAAGTGTGGTCCGTTATCTGAGCTGATAACAGTGATGAGTCCGAATCATGGCATGATTTCGCGTAACAGCACCGCAACAGTGGATTGGGCTGTAGCGTTGGTAGTAGGAATTGCTTCAATCCATCGGCTGAAAATATCAATAATAACCAAACAATGTTTATAATGGTTAACTTTAGGTAAATCAATAAAGTCAATTTGAATACACTGGAAAGGCCTGTGCGGTATAAGTGTACATCCCGGTTCTGTCCGCACAGGCTTCCCAGGATTGTGTCCCTGGCAAATCGGACACTGGGACACAACCTGCAATACTTTCCTTGTCAACCGCACGCGCCACCATGTGGCTCTACAATTCTCTAACATTCCCCCTATACCATTATGTGTAAGGTAGTGTACATAATGTAAATGTAATAAGATAGGCAACAAAACATGGTAGGATAAGCAATCCATTTAAGAAAGACATCTACAATAACTAAAATATATTTATAAAACTGACATCTGGGATGGTTGGCATTGATTTTTCTGAGGGAGACTTGTCTTTCTCTATGCTTTTAGTCAGCCTCATCATTTTATGTACCACCACCCCGCACCCTTGGGACATTTCCTTAGCTTCTGGGCAATTTATTTTGGCAACATAAGGGGTAGTAACAGGTCTGGTATTAATTGCTGGTGAGAAGTCTATGTTCCTGCTGAAGTCAAGAATCCACTGTTTTTCCACAACTGACCAAAGTCACAGATCACTCCAAAGGCATATCCGAAGGTAGTATAAACGTTGATTCCCAAGTCCTTCCCTTAGATGCATGCCCTTATGAAGGTGAACAGTTCCGCTCGTTTGGTAGAGAATGATGAATAATGTTTCAGAGGCCGCTGTCTCCACATTATTGCCATCCTGATCTATAATTAAGTATCCTGAAAGTCTTTCACCTAGAGATCCAATTGATGCACTCCCATCTATATACATAGTTAAGGCAGGGTTTGTCATGGGAATATCTGTCAAATCTTCCCGAACACAAGTATGTTCTTAAATCACAAATGGGCAGTCGTGCCCTGACTCAGCTTGATCCTCTTGTGATCTGACGAGAAAGGATGCTGGATTGATGGTGATACAATACTTAAATTGCAAGCTTGCCTGCTGCTTCAGCGGGTACTGTCATATAGGGGGCAGTGTTAACTTTTCTGGGGAGCTACTTGGATGGGGTTAATCTGAATCATCCTACCTTAGTGGAGTCTTCTGCCCACACCTGTGGGTCCACATACTCTGTTACCTCACTCCCCAGATGATGTTGCAGCTGTGTAGTAACCCGCCTTGGTCGCTGATAAAAACAGTACAGTTATTAGACAGTTCTTGTTCCTGGCTCGTGTATGGATTCGCCAGACCAATCGCTTGCTCAACCATAACTCCCAAATCCTTTGCATTAGATGGGATTGAATAATATACTCCTGCGGCCAAGCAGTCAAACTGCTGCTTCGAGGTGATCGATATTAACGCCCCCAAACAAATTGCCATTTCTTAAAGGGACATAGACACATACAAAAGCATTTAGTACATAATATTTCATCTTCAAAGACGTCTCTTTGTAATATACCTTCCCGTTTTCTGACAAGACCATTCTGTATACAGCATCATGGTTGCAAAATTTAAAAGAAGCAATTTAGAATCTGCCGTTTTATTTTCGACTCAGCACAATCAAGGTCATGGCACTGATATTCTGTGCCAAAAGTTATTCAAACCTCGAAGGCAATTTGTTTTAAACGGTAGGCTGTTAGCTGAGGTTTAACTGTATTAGCAACCATGAGTCGTTTGCTTTTTCTTCCCACTCCAATCTTTTTATAAGAGAATTGCTTTTCAGAAAACCGGTTCCCCGGGGTTAGTTCATTTTGCGCAATTTCTTCCACTTGTTGCTTAATCAAAGTCCCTGACAATTGTCTAAGTTTCTACTTCTACCTGGATCCATAAAACACATGTGCTTATTAAAAAGACATAGCAAAATTATGAACACAGTAAAATCAGGCTGCCAGTTCATTCATAGCCTTGAAAAGAACATTGAGCTGCTTTAGCCAGATAAGAGATAGAACTTGGATGAGTGACAATTTGAATGAACACTTTTGAAATAGTTTTTGATTTTAGCAAATGTTAACCTTTGAACATTGAAAGAAAAACGATTATAAAACAGGTAAAATACACATCAGGTTTCCAAGAGTAGTTAGCTAAGGTGGCAAAAAACCATGCGATATTAGAGACGTCTCTCTATTAATTTTATATTTACCTCCCCTTATCTGACAAAAGCCATTCTGTCTATCTTTAAAAACAATTTTTTTTATGGGAACCAATTTGCAGAATGATGCAGAATTAGCAAGCTAGGAAATTCCCCTTTTGTGAAGTAGGACTGGGAGGTTTGCAAAAGTTGTCTTCTTTGTGGAGTAAGAATTAAAATGAACAAAGGCAGTAGTTCAAATGTAATGGTGGGTGGGCTAATGTTCAAAATGGGAGTGGTCTGAGTTGTGGTTGGACAGTGATCCAGATTGTGTTTGGCCCCTTTTTCTATAGACATAGTCGCCATTGCCAGACATAGTGTCTCGAGAGGCTCTCGAGAAAACCTCGAGAAGATTTACCGGTACCGGGTTTGTTTTCCGAACTCTTATTAGAGCTTTCTTTCTCTGCCTTAACCTGTAGCTCCTATTCCTCTGCCCACTGAAATTCCATCTGAAGTACGTTCCATTCCTTTAATAGTTCCATCTTTATACACAATTCAATTCCTCTTTTACAAGCATAATCCATCTAACTGCGCTCTCTCTCTCTCTCTCTCTCTCTCCCTCCCCCTCCTCCTCCTCCTCCTCCTCCTCCTCCTCCTCCTCCTCCTCTTCCTCCTCCTCTTCCTCCTCCTCCTCCTCCTCCTCCTCCTCCTCCTCCTCCTCCTCCTCCTCCTCCTCCTCCTTCTTCTTTATGGGCCCATAACTTCCCTTGGTGTCTCAAGCGGACAAATCCTCAGATGTCTCAATCAAGAAACTCGGCCCCTTGTATCTCAACCCGACAACTCCTCTGATGTCTCACCAAGCCAGTCGCACACCTCGTCCCCTGTATCTCAACCCAACAACTCCTCGGATGTCTCAACAAGGCCGACAAATTATATAATTCACAAGCTCACTCATTTCAAGTCCCTTATCCCCTCGCTCGTCTAGATACCAGTTGGGAGCGTGAGATCAGACCACGGACATGGGGCTACAGCGTTCCAGGGAGTCGGAGACCCAGCTCAAGGGGTCGGGGGTGTGCACAGGATCCCCCTTCGAAATCTCCTTTTCGCCATTGCCACTTACTCGCCCATGCTGTCTTTATCCCAATGGAATCCTGCCGACTACGCCAAATGTTAAAGCTGATAAGACTTGATGAGTAGAATAATGATTCAAAGAGTCAAAGGTCTCGTTGAACAAACTTTACTCAGTCACCCGGGTGAAATAGAAAGCAGCCTGCAGTGAGCACCTAGATGCACGCTCACAAGCTGCAAACACTCTACCGACGATACAGATATTACAAATATCTTTATACTGATAAAAACAACATTAGTCACATGGTTGGTAGGCATAAATGAACAAAGGGCTCAATTACATACAATGAGACCCCTCAAACAAACATTAAAGAGATATGGGAGTATAGAGATACATGGCACAGCTGCATAGGCAAGAAAGCCCTATTGTACTCATTGCAACCTCCAGACAGATATGGCAAAGAAACCAGACACTCGGGAACGGCCTTTATCTCAGTTCTCTTTGATTAGTGAAGGTCATGTTCACAAGCTTCTGCAGACTTACAGAATAGTCAATTTTAAAATTCTACCAGCATTCTGTTCTCAAAATGGCGGTTGCAGCTAACATGACTAAAATATGCTAAATAAAATGGAGGGGACCGCACTAGCTCTTATAGGTGGATTAGAATCAGGGTGTAATGTGGGAGATTAAAACTACCACCGCACAAGGTGATATATACATTGAATAAGACACTTAGGTCTGGTAATTCTATCATGCAGCACAATGTTGATTGTTGTTCTGCACTAAAACATTGGCAAAAAGTTGAAATGTGCTATTTTGATTCTGTCTGCTCCATGCCCATGATGCACACATGTGTGAGGCACCCAGAATTGTGCAGTGGCAACCAACGGCATAGAGTGTGCTCCGATATCCTACAGAAGACAGACACAAACAGCTGGAGTAACTCAGCGGGTCAGTCAATATCACTGGAGAAAAGGAATAGATGACGGTTTGGGTCGAGACCCTTCTTCAGACTGAGAGTCAGGGGAATGCTAAACGAGAGATATAGACAGTGATAGAGAGACATAGAACAAATGAATGAAAGATATGCCAAAAAGTAACAATGATCAAGGAAACGATCCACTGTTGGCTGTGGGCTAGGTGAAAACGAGTTATACAGACAATGAAACTCACTAGGACGACAGTGAAAGTGGTACAATGACTAGAGTGGGGGAGGAATGGAGAGAGGTGATGAAAGGGTTACTTGCAATTACCTATATCCTACCCTCTTACATGTTGGCTTTTATCCCTAGTTCCAACCTATATCATCATGCAAATGACCAGAATTAGCCAAAGGTTTAAGACTTGATCCTGCCCTCGTGCCATTGCCCACCCCAGCATATCTCCACAACGATTACCCCTTAACCATTTAACCCCTGGCTCTGGACCCTCCGATCTTCCCCTGTGTTGGAAAGCTAACGTCGGCTATTCATTCTCTCCATAGATGCTGCCTCCCCCGCTGAGATTCTCCAGCATTTTTTGTCTACCTTAGATTTTTCTAGCATCTGCAGTTCTTTCTTAAAACAATAGGATATTTCTCAGCTGAAAAATAACATAAGAAGTAGACGTGAAAGGTGGGCCATATAATCACCTAAACATTTAATAATATTTTGCACCTTCCCATTTCATCACAATAATCACTGTTCTACTGATGCCCAAAGATCAGTTGTTCTCAACCTTGAATTATCCTCAAGAAACATACACCCACAGGCCTCTCAGGCAGAGAATTACAACTGTTTACAACAAGCAAAATGAGGCTTATGAGTGTTCTGCATCAGTAAGCTGTGTATCATTAGTGTGTAAACACTGGGAAATGGCAGTAAACTCCTGGAGGTTGAATATCCTTTGAAGTTAGATACGCTCAGTGTGTTCATATGGGAAAAGAATAGGCACTCTACTTCAGCCAAGCAGTGCTCTGCATGTGTACATTTCTTAATAGTGTGCTTCTGGGACTCTTACTTGATGATCATGTTAGCCATAAATCAAATCATCCCAAACAATAGAAATGGTTAGGACGGAAATTCAATATCGTAAGCCCTCATTATAACGGGCCATAGATGGGGAATGGCATCTATTATTGCTGATTGTCTGCTATAACCGAGTAAGCTATTGTAGTATAAGTAGTAGAAACAAACGGCTGCAGTTGCTGGTCAATACACAAAAGGCAACCAGGGCTCTAAGCGGCAAGGGAAGGGGTGCGAGCCGGGTGTGGCGTGGGCAGGTATCGGTAGGTCAGTCCGCAATAGCCACAGCAGTAGAGTTGCTGCCTTACAGCACTTGCACCACCGGAGACCCGGGTTTGCTCCTGACTGCGGGTGCTGTCTGTGCGGAGTTTGTACGTTCTCCCCAAGACAGCGTGGGTTTTCTCCGAGATCTTCGGTTTCCTCCCACACTCCAAAGACTTACACGTTTGTAGGTTAATTGGCTTGGTGTATGCGTAAATTGTCCCTAGTGCGTGTAGGACAGTGTTAATGTGCGGGGATCACTGGTCGGTGCGGACTCGGTTTCCGCGCTGTATCTCTAAACTAAACTAAACGCATAACCGAAATCCAATATAAAGTGGTCTATTATGACTGTACCCTGATTATCATACATTCTATTGCAGCCATTGCAAAATAGAAAGTTAAAGTGAAAGTCAATTTTTTTTGTCACATGCACCCGAAGGTGCAGTGAAATGAATTTGCCAGCAGCGATACACTTAAAAAGAACATACAATACACAATAAGATCTAACACAAGCCACCACAGCATTCTTCACTGTGGTGGAAGGCAACAAAGTTCACCCAGTCCTATGTTCATCGGTGGTCAGGGCCATAAACCCTCTGGAGTAGCCGCTATGGACGGCCCGATGTACAAGCCCTCTCGGCAGGATGATCAAACTCCGACGTCGGGACGGTCAAACACACTCGCGACTTGGAGGTCCCGAATCGGCACTTTCCTACCAGAGACCACGGCTTCAGGATGTTATAGGCCGCAGGCCAGAGGTCGGAGCTCTTCTCTGGTGATCCCCGGCGAGGGATCCCAGACTCCGGATGGTAAGTCCACGCTTCGTCCGCGGCTAGAAGCTCCGCAGACCACAGCCCGATGATGCCAAAGCCACCAGACCAGCAATCGGACCACTCCCCTCTGGCGACTCCCGGCAAGGGTTCACCCACTCCGCGATGGAAAAGTCCACGCTGCGCCTCCGGGAAAGGCCGCTCCAATCCAAGCTGTTAGGCCGCGAGGGAGGCGAAATGCAAAAAATTGCCTCTCCGTCGAGGAGGTGACTAAAAGCGGTTCCCCCCTTCCCCCCCCCCACCACCCCCCACACAAGGCACACCAAGAGACACCTAAACTAACATTAGACACACCAAAAAAATTTAAAATAGTCGAAATAACGAACACGCTGCTGGCAGCTGCGCCCCCCACCGACCAATGTCCCTATCTACCCTCCATCCCCTCTCACCCTCAAAGTTGCACTCTATCTTTTTACTCTAATGCCTTCAATGTCTCCTTTAGCTCCCCTGCTCAAGCGTGCAGAAGGCCCTTTACAAGGAGGAAGACCGGGAGCGGTTGCTCATCCAGAAAGTGAAGTCTCTGGAGAATTCCATTAACCATCTGCGTGAGACGGTGAAGGGAAATAAACGCTCACTCAGGCAGGTGAAGAAAGAAAGCAAGCGGGAAGCAATGCTCATGAAACAGCAGCAGAACTAGTAAAGAGGAAAGTTGAATGCAAAGCAGGACACTGGCAAACTGATCCTGAAACCAGTCAAGCAGACTAATGATATTTAAAACACAGAAATTGCAGATGAGGGACAATAGCATATCTTGTACTCACTTTAGTTTTCTTGTAGTGATAGTGATGGAGATACAGCACGGAAACATGCCCTTCGGCCCACCGAGTACATACTGAACATCAACCACCCAATTACTAATCTTACATTAATCCCTTGTTTTATTCTCATCAATTCCCGATTCAAAATTCGGTATAATGAATAGATAAGATCGTCACCTTTTGATTACTCTGTAATGGATATCACCTTAACTATTATTCCCTGTACAACTCCATATTGTAAAACTAAGACTAAAATGTTCTTATGATAAAACAGTCTGGAAAGCTCATTAAGCAGGTGAAAACACCTCAAGCATTTAAGCCTTTCATTAATACCGAGTCCATTGCTAATTATGCTGCAATTTGGTTTAACTGCATTGAAAGATTTCACGGATTGCCGGAGTAGCTCAGGGGGTCAGGCGGCATCTCAGGAGAACATGGATAGGTGACGTTCTAGAACTGAAACATCGCCTGTCCATGTTCGCCTGAGATGTTGCCTGACCCACTCAGCTACTCCAGCACTCTGTCTTTTTAGCAAACTAGCACCTGCAGTTCCTTGTTTCTTCATTTAAAGATTTTTTTTCTCCAAATATAAATGGTTAATTTGAATCACCATCACCAGCAATCCATTTTATAAAGTTACTGTTCAGACATCCAGGACCACTTTCCATTAGGAGTTTGCAATGCTTTTTATCACAATTTCTTTTGTTTAGCTGGAATAGACTGTGCTTTTTTTCTGCGTGGGATGGTTTGTGAATATTGCTTCATGCCATGATTAACCAATAAATATATAATTTCTGTAGAGAGAAGGTGTACCACTCATTAAACTCAGTAACTTGTGAGAAGAGTGTTATATTTCATTTGTGTGAGATTTCCTGAATTCTTAATAATGTTTTTTTGCGCATATTTTGAACAGGTTTAGAAATATTACACAACATGATCTCTGTCGAAATGTTCTAACATTTATTTTCTGGTATGTTGCTTTCAAAATTCACTCTCTTCAGATTCATTATTACAAATTGAATGGAGAATATTGGCGTGGGGAAGATTCAAACTGTGGTACGGTTTTAGCCACATCAAGAACAGTAAGATTCTCATTCCTCCCACCGTAAGCCCCTGCATCATAAAGAAGTGATATGTGGAGGGGGGGGGGGAGGCCTGTCCACAAGTGACAAAGACAAACCCAGTGCTTTAACACATCATGGATGGTAAGATTCAGGGGGGAAGATTTATAGTTATTGTTCATAAATTCTAGGAGCAGAGTTGGGCCATTCATCCCATCAATTCCACTCCGCCATTCAATTATGGCTGATCAATCTTGCTCTCTCAACCCTATTCTCCTGCCTTCGCCCCATAACCCCTGACAACCTAACAAATCAAGTAATAGTAATCAAGCTGAATAGGAACCTGAGGGTAATTTTATTTTACACAGAGGGTGGTGGGTATATGGAACAAGCTGCCAGAGGAGGTAGTTGAGGCAAGTACTATAATAACATTTCATAGACACTTGGATAAGGTACAAGGATAGGAAAGGTTTAGAGGGATATAGGGCAAATGCTGGCAGGTGGGACTAGCATAGATGGGGCATTTTGGTCAGCATGGACAAGTTGGGCCGAAGGGCCTGCTTCCATGCTGTATGACTCTATAACTCCAACTCTTTCTGTTTCACACCCTGCATAATGCATGCCATTCACGTGAGGAGGTGTGTGCCGGAAGGCAGGATGGGAAGGTGTGAGGTTGGGCTCAGGTGGAATCATCCAAATGGAATATAAAGTTTAAGGTTGTGGATGCCCACACACTTTCACCTCATCATGTCTAGGAAATATTCCTCCAATAGTTGGATAAATTATCTTCTCATATGTGTGTATAATATGCAAAACAAGGAATTTCACTGTGGCATGTCACATGTGATAATAAAGTATCAATCAATCAATCAATTAATTAATGTCTGTGTTGATTCATTAGCGCTCTCCTGGTTAATGCCAAGCGACCATACGTCTGACCAATAAACTTGCATCCCAAACAAAACCTAGTAAGTTTCTATTCTTCACATTACATGATTGTCATAAGGTCATAAGTAATAGGAGTAGAATTAGACCATTCGGCCCATCAAGTCTACTCCACCATTCAATCATGGCTGATCTATCTCTACCTCCTAACCACATTCTCCTGCCTTCTGCCCATAGCCCCTCACAGCCGTACTAATCAAGAATCTATCTATCTTTGACTTTAAAATATCCACTGATGGCCTCCACAGCCTTCTGTAGCAACAAAATACCACAGATTCACCACCCTCTGACTAAAGATGTGCATGCAAATTATGTCTCACATCCTTCGATAATTTAAAAAAACAATCTAATTCTCCTATGTTTATAAATTGCTTGTGTAAGTCATAAGAAGGATATCATCAATTCCTTCTCTCCAGAGATACTGCCTGTCCTGCTGAGTTACTCCAGCATTTTGTGCCCACCAAGGATCTATAGATGCTGGTTTACAACAAAGATAGGCACAAAAAGCTGGAGTAACGCAGTGGGTCAGGTAGCATTTCTGGAGAAAATGGTCTCTACCCAAAACGTCACCTATTCCTTTCTCCAGAGATGCTGTCTGACCCACTGAGTTACTCCAACTTTTTGTGTCTATCTTTTATAACTTGCCTAGCAGTCTCACATTCCGGTTGTACCAGTCATGAAGAAAAGATAATCCAGAACGTAACTTGCTAACAAAGATGCCAGCAATGGAAATATAGTTACTAAAACAGGAATATAATTTGTGGTTAGTACCTTGCATAGAAAACATAGAAACATAGAAAATAGGTGCTCCATTCTGCCCTTGGAGCCAGCACCACCATTCAATATGATCATGGTTGATCATATTAAAATCTGTACCGCGTTCTGGCGTTTTCCTTATTTCCCTTGATTCCCTTAGCCCTAAGACTTAAATCTAACTCTCTTGAAATTGTGAATTGGCCTCCACTGCCTTCTGTGGCAGAGAATTCCACAGATTCACAACTCTCTGGGTGAAGAAGGTTTTCCTCATCTCAGTCCTAAATGGCCTCCCCCTTATTCTTAGGTAGAGAAAAATACTGGAGAAACTTAGTGGGTGAGGCTGCATCTATGGAGTGAAGGAATAGGTGGCATTTAGGGTCGAGACCCTTCTTCAGACTGATGTGGGGGTGGGGGGGCTGGAAGAAGAAAGGAAGAGGCAGATACAGTAGGCTGTGGAAGAGCTGGGAAGGGGAGGGGAAGGAGGGAGAAAGCAAGGACTATCTGAAATTGGAGAAGTCAATGTTCATACCGCTGCGGTGTAAACTACCCAAGCGGAATATGAGGTGCTGCTCCTCCAATTGGCGGTGAGACTTACTCTGGCCATGGAGGAGGCCCAGGACAGAAAGATCGGATTCGGAAAGGGAGGGGGAGTTGAAGTGCTGATCCACCGGAAGATCAGGTTGGTTAATGCGAACCGAGCGGAGGTGTTCGGCGAAGTGATTGCCAAGCCTGCACTTGGTCTCACCGATGTAGAGCAGTTGACACCTAGAACAGCGGATGCAATGAATGAGGTTGGAGGAGATGCAGGTGAACCTCTGACTCACCTGGAAAGACAGCTGGGTCCTTGGATGGAGTCGAGGTGGAAGGTAAAGCGACAAGTGTTGCATTTCCTGCATTTGCAAGGGAAAGTACCAGGGGAGGGGTGATTTGGTTGAGAAGGGACGCATTGACCAGGATGTTACGGAGGGAGCGGTCTCTGCTGAAAGCCGAAAGGGGAGGAGATGGGAAGATGTGGCCAGTGGTGGGATCCCGTTGGAGGTGGCAAAAATTTCAGAGGATTATCTGTTGTATGTGACGGCTGGTAGGGTGGAAGTTGAGGACAAGGGGGACTCTGTCCTTGTCACGAGTGGGGGAATGGGGAGTGAGAGCGGAGCTACGGGATATAGAGGGGACCCTGGTGAAAGCCTCATCTATAATCGAAGAAGGGAACCCCCATTCCTTAAAGAATGAGGACATCTCCGATGCCCTGGTTTGGAACACCTCATCCTGGGTGCAGATGTGGCGTAGATGGAGGAATTGGGAGTAGAGGATAGAGTCCTTACAGGAAGCAGGGTGGAAGAAGTGTAGTCCAGATACCATGGGAGTCGGTGGGTTTGTAGTAGATGTCAGTCAGTAGTCTGTTACTTGCGATGGAGATAGTGAGGTCTAGAAACGGTAGGGAGATTTCAGAAATGGTCCAGGTGAATTTGAGTGCCGGATGGAAGTTAGTGGTGAAATGGATGAAGTCAGTGAGTTCTGCATGGGTGCAGGAGGTAGCACCAATGCAGTTGTCAATGTAGCGGAGAGATAGGGCCACGGTACGCCTCGAACAAGGATTGTTCGACATATGCTACAAAGAGGCAGGCATAGCTTGGGCCCATGCGCGTGCCCATAGCTACGCTTTGGATTCGGAGGAAATGGGAGGAGTCTAAAGAAAAGTTGTTGAGGGTAAGGACCAGCTCCGCTAGGCGGAGGAGAGTATTAGTAGACTGGGATTGGTTGGTTCTGCGGTTTTGGAAGAAACAGAGGGCTATAAGACCCTCCTGGTGGGGGATGGAGGTGTAGAGTGACTGGACATCCATGGTGAAGATGAGTGAGTGGTGGCCTGGAAAACGGAAGTTATGGAGGAGATGAAGAGCGTGTGTGGTGTCTTGGACATAGGTAGGGAGAGATTTGACCAGGGGAGATAGGATGGAATCGAGGTATGTGGAAATATGTTCGGTGGGACAAGAACAAGCAGAAACAATGGGTCTGCCAGGACAGTCAGGATTGTGGATTTTGGGGAGAAGGTAAAATCGGGACGTGCGGGGCTGGGGAACGATGAGGTTGGAGGGCATGGAGCCAGAAGTGATAAAGCCTGTGATGGTGTTTGGGATAATAGCTTGTCTGTGGGGTCATGGTGCAAGGATAAGGAGGAGGAGGTGTCTGAGAGTTGGCGCCAGGCCTCAGACCGGTAGAGATCAGCACGTCAGACTACCACGACACCTCCCATGTCGGCAGGTTTGATCACCCAGTTGGGGTTGTTGCAGAGTGAGTGGAGGGCTGTACGTTCAGGAGGGGAGAGGTTAGAGTGAGAACGAGGATTGGAAAAGTTGAGGCGGTTGATGTCCCGCTGGCAGTTTAAAATAAAAAGATCTAAAGCAGGTAGATGGCCATGAGGGGGAGTTCAAGAGGAGGGGGTCCGTTGGAGACGGGAAAAGCAGTCATCACTAGGGGGTCAGGACTCCTTCCTATGGCAAAACACTTGGATGCGGAAGCGACAGAACAAGAGCTCCACATCGTGGTGGGCACGGAACTCATTGAGGTGGGGATGGAGGGGGACAAAGATGGGCCTCTGCTGAGGACAGACAGTTTGGTATCCTCCTTATTCTTAAACGTGACCCCTGGTTCTGGATTCCCCCAATATTGGCAACATTTTTTCCTGCATCTACCCTGTCCAATGCTTTAAGAATTTTAGATGTTTCTCTAAGATTCCCTCTCATCCTTCTAAATTCCAGCAAATACAAGCCCATTCGATCCATTCTTTCATCATATGTCCGTCCCGCCATCCCGGGAATTAACCTTGTGAACTTATGCTGCACTCTCTCAATCGCAATAATGTCCTTCCTCAAATTAGGAGCCCCAAATTGCACACAATACACCAGGTGCGGTCTCACCAGGGCCCTGTACAACTGCAGTAGGACCTCCTTGCTCCTAAACTCAAATCTGCCTGCATGATTACTTTCAGTGATTGATGTACAAGCACACCCAGGTCTCGTTGCACCTCCCCTTCTCCTAATCTGACGCCATTCAGATAATAATCTGCCTTCCTGTTCTTGCCACCAATGTGGATAACCTCACATTTGTCCACATTATACTGCATCTGCCATGCTTCTGCCCACTCACCCAACCTACCTGCAGCCTCATAGCATCCTACTCACAGCTCACACTGCCACCCTGCTTTGTGTCATCCGCAAACTTAGAGATGTTACATTTAATTCCCTTGACTAAATCATTAATATATATTGTAAACAACTGGGGTCCCAGCACCGAGACCTGCGGCACCCCACTAGTCACTGCCTGCCATCCTGAAAAGGACCCGTTAATTCCTACTCTTTGCTTCCTGTCTGCCAACCAGTTCTCTATCCATATCAATACCCTACCCTCAATACCATGTGCTCTAATTTTGCACACTAAATGCTTTTTTTTAATATATATTTTTTAAAATTTTATTTATTAGAAGCACATTACGTTACAACCACATCCATTAGTACTCGTCACATATATTTTATTACAATTAATGTACTCCGTTTTTTTTTTTTACATTAATAAAGGGAGAGGATAAGATTAAGAGAAAGAGGAAAGTGAAGGAAAAGGTGAAAGTGTATTAAAAAAAAAAAACGTGACAACAAGAAAGAACAAAGACCCTATAAGAAAAAGAGTTAAGAAGTAGACCCTAGAAAAGAAGAAGAAAAAGAGAAAGGAAAAAGAGAAGAACAAATACCTTTTTTATCAGCATCCCGCAAATGGGACATACCAAATCTCCAATTTTCATCCCCCCCCTACCCGACCTCAGGTTTTTTTTCAGTACCTTTGCACCCTATATTTGTAATAATTCTATAAATGTCGAACATATTTGAAATCCACATGTTTATAGTTGGTATTGGAGCATTTTTCCAAAATTTTACGATTAACTTTTTTCCAGTTATTAACCCATAGTCTATTAGTTTCTTTTGAAACACATTTAGTTCTGGACTATCTTCTGTTATTCCGACGATAATCCATTCTGCTTTGGGTATCAGTTTTATTTTAAATATTTTTGTAAATGCTTTTTGACAGTCAAGATACACCACATCCACTGGCTCTCCCTTATCCATTCTACTTGTTACATCCTCAAAAAATTCCAAAAGATTCGTCAAGCATGATTTCACCTTCATAAATCCATGCTGACTTTGATCGATCCCGCCACTGCTTTCCAAATGTGCAGCTATAACATCTTTAATAATCGACTCCAGCAACTTCCCCACGACCAATGTAAGTGGGCTAACTGGTCTATAAATTCGCCATTTTCTCTCACCCTCCTTTCTTAAAAAGTGGAGTTTTTATAACTACCCTCTAGTTACTAAAACAGGAATATAATTTGTGGTTAGTACCATGCATGTCTAGTGATAAAAATGTTACATTCAAACAGTTATCTGCTTGTATAACAATCATTTTGGAATCATGCCAGAATGCCAATGTGTGTGTGCGAGAAATGGTTGGGCTGCCATTTTATAAGCCAGTTTTAAAGATATCTCAGGCCCATAACAATTGAATGAAACTTATATGCAGTTTCCAAACCACATGTGTCTCTTATTTGCCATTCAGTTTGAGTTATGATCTATCTTTTCAATAAATCCCTTTTCTGAATTTTGTATAATAATAAAAAGGTGTTCAAACCACTGAAAGATTTATTTGACAAAAAAGTGAACTTCAGATTCTGGCCTTTTTTTTTGTTTGTCCTCTGAGACCTTTATAAGCATTCTGCTACTATTCCATCACTTAGTTCACAAATGTGAGCATAAGGAGATTTAGTGATCATTCTGATCCAAACAGGTATGTAACGCTATTAAAGTAGCAGTTAAAATATCTACTATTGTATGATCTGTAAAATATAGATATTTTTCTGCTCAGAAAATATATTATTTTACAGAACGGGTATTGACAAGAAGGCAATGAATCATTTCATTTAATAATAAATTAAACTCTTAATGGACCATGGGTTTACATTATGATAATTTGATATTTCTCCTTTACACAGTCAGAAGGCAATGATCAACTTTGATATGAGGAGGAATTCCTTTAACCAGAGGGTGGTGAATCTGTGGAATTCATTGTCGCAGACAGCTGTGGAGGCCAAGTCACTGGGTATTTTTAAAGCGTATATTGATGGGTTCTTGATAAGTAAGGACGTCAAAGGTTGTGGGGAGAAGGCAGGAGAATGGGATTGAGGGGGGAAAGTAGATCAGCCATGATCAAATGGTGGTGCAGACTCGATGGGCGCAATGGCCTAGTTTTGCTCCTTCGTCTTATGATCTCATGGTCTCATCGACCAGCACAAAGAAACATTGTTTTGTCTTGGTCTTGTCTTGACCATGCATAATACCAGACACCTCAGAATGTGTAAGAAGGAACTGCGGATGCTGGTTTTAAGCGAAGATAGACAAAAAGCTGGAGTAACAGCAGGACAGGCAGCTTCTCTGGAGCGAAGGAATGGGTGATGTTTCGGGTTGAGACCAGGATTAAAAAGGGTCTCGACCCGAAATGGCACCAATTTCTTCTCTCCAGTGATGCTGCCTGTCCCACTGAGTTACTCCAGCTTTTTGTGTCTAACCTCAGAATATAACTATCTGTGTCAAAGGTTCACCTCTATAAACTGAATGAGAAGTGAAAATGGAGACAAAGCTTCAAACGAGCAAGAGCAGATAATCTAAGATGATGGTTCTGTGATACCAAAGCCATAATATGATAAGGCTACATAAAGGGGTTGAGTCTGTAGGAGCATATTGATAGGTGACCTATTTCATCAATTAGTTTAGAAGAGATAATGGAGAGGAGGAATGACAAGCATTTGTTTTGGCGAGAAGCAGAACTGTTGACAGGTTATAATGCGGAGAATTGCACCCTATATTCATATATTTAAAACAGAAATATTGAAAGCAAGTACCTTCCTTGAAAAGGTGACATGATTAATTGTTGTTTTAGCACCTATGTATTAGCTATTGAATATTGTCAACAATTGTATCTTTTATTTGCCATTCTGTTTGAGATTACATATCCATGCGATCAGTTCCATTTTATTGACTTTTTTACACAATAATAAAAAGAAGCTTGAATCACTGAGATTTATTTGATAAAAGGATTAACTTCGGATCCTGGCCTTTTTTTGTCAGTCTTCAAAGAACAAACAATACCATGAGATTCATGCATCTCATAGACCACAGAACAGCAAAGGACTGTTCACACTCATGAATAATATGCTGAACATAATAATGATGTGCTTCAACTTATAATAATGTGCTGAACATGATGCCAAGACAAATCAATTTCATCTTCCTTCATATGTTCCTTATCTCTCCCTACGCTGCAAATCCATGTGTATCTAAAGCCTCTAAAATGGCCTGATATTCATGTTCCTATCTGAAAGCCTCCTAATCTCCTTCCTGATAACAACCCATTCGGACTTTATTCAAGCTCCACACGATGTTTTAAATGTAAAATAAAATTGCGCTTTTGTTTTCTTTTGGCCTGCTGGCTGTGAGAATACCTTAATGGCCGCTTAATCAGCCTGATGATGCCTCAACCACTAGGCCCCACTGATCCCCTGAGACAGCAGGGAGCCACCAGAAAAGGAGTAGCCCACACAGCAGTGAGCACAGGTCTTTGTGTAAAGCTTTCCTTGAGCTTTCCTTCTGTGCTGAGCACTGTCGCTGCACCCTTCCCTTGCATCCAGATCATGCTGGTGCCTGACCAGGCTCCCAGCATCTCCACACGACACCATCACCTATTCCTTTTCTCCAGAGATGCTGCTTGACCAGCTGAGTTACTCCAGTATTTTGTGCTTCTCTTTGGTTTAAACCAGCATCTGCAATTTCTTCCTGCACTTTCCACCTTAACCTCGTAGCACCACTGGGATTTAGCACCCCTGCAGCTCACAGCATTACTGCATTGGTCGCTCCAGGTGCTGCAATGGGCCTTCAGTGACACCTAGGCTGCAGTTTGGTGGAGGTATATTTCCACCCACAGACCAGCTCATAGAGAGTCATAAAGAAATAGAGTCATAAAGTTTGGAAACAGGCCCTTCGGCCCAACCTGCCCACACCGATCAACATGCCCCATCTACAGTAGTCCCACCTGCCCCTGCCTGGTCCATATCCCTCTAAACCTGTCCTATCCAAGTACCAATCCAAATGTCTCTTAAACATAATTATAGTAATTGCCTTAACTACCTGCTTCGGCAGCTCATTCCATATACCCACCACCCTTTGTGTAAATAGACACAAAATGCTGGAGTAACTCAGCAGGACAAGCAGAATATCTGGAGAAAAGGAATAGGTGATGTTTCGGGTGAATACCCTTCTTCTGTCTGAGAGTCAGGGGAGAGGGAAACTAGTGGTATGATAAGGTACAGAACAAATCAGAGTCAGTACCGATGGCCAAGGAGTCCACAATGGTCCATTGATGGATCTGGAGGAGGTGATAACGAAGGGAAGCAAATCACAAAGTGCTGGAGGAATTCAGCTGGTCAGGCAACATCTGAGGCGGGAATGAGTAGGCATCATTTCCAGTCGGGACTCTTTTTTTAGACTGCAAACCTTTGTAAGGTGTTCAGACCTGAAACGTTGCTTGGGATCTATCTCCCCCAATAGATGCTGTCTGATCTGCTGAGTTGCTACAGCACTTTGTACTTTTCTCAAGATTCCAACATCTGCAGATTAGCTCGTCCCAAGATCACAAGAAATTGCAGCGAATTGTGGACGCAGCCCAGACCATCACACAAACCAACCTCCCTTCTATTGACTCCATTTATACCACACCTCTGCAAGGCCAGCAGCATGATCAAGGATAGTGTTAACTTGGCCACTCCCCCATCAGGCAAAAGGTATAGAAGTGTATAAACGCCCACCACCAGATTCAGCTCCTGACAGTTTCTTCCCAGCTGTTATCAGGCAACTGAAACATTCTACCACCACCAGAGAGCAATGCTCAACTACTACTTACGTCTTTGATGACCCTCGGACTATCCTTGATCGGACTTTGCTGGCTTTACCTTACACTAAACGTCTTTCCCTTATCGTCAGGGGCGGAAAACCCGGGGAGCCAGAGGGGACACGTCCCTCCATGTTTTGAGAGGTGGGGGACATCCCACCCAAGTTTTTGTAATCCGGATTTTAAAATCCGGTGATCGAGGGCGCCGATTGGAGGCAAGAGACGTCGGTCAGCGGGCAATGGGGGCGGGACATGATTCAGCGAGATGACTGGAGGAGGGAGGAGTGGGGGGGTGGGACTGAGGATTGAGCGCGGTGATTGGAGGAGGGAGATGTGGCACACATCCATCCCGGCCGGGTCTCCGGCGCTGTCCCGTCTGGAAACATGTTTAGTGCAAGGTAAAGCCAGCAAAGTCCGATCAAGGATAGTCCGAGGGTCATCAAAGAGGTAGGTAGTAGTTGAACATTGCTCTTTAGTGGTGGTAGAATGTTTCAGTTGCCTGATAACAGCTGGGAAGAAACTCAGGAGCTGGATCTGGTGGTGGGCGTTTATACACTTCTATACCTCTTGCCTGATGGGAGAGGGTAGAAGGGGGAGTGGCCAGGTTACCACTAGTCCTTGATTATGCTGCTGGCTTTGCAAAGGTGAGGTATAAATGGAGTCAATAGAAGGGAAGTTGGTGTGTGTGGTGGTCTGGGCTGCAATGTTCAAAGTGTTGGATCAACTCAGCAGATCAGACAGCATCTATGGGGGAGATAGACAAGCAACGTTTCATGTCTGTACACTTGTTATTAAGGTTCTCAGTCTAAAAAAGGGTCCCGACAGGAAATTATGCCTATTCATTCCCTCCTCAGATGTTGCCTGGCCAGCTGAATTCATCCAGCACTTTGTGATTTGCTTCCCTTTGTATCACCTCCTACACAGCCAGCAATGGATCATTGTGGGATCCTTGGCCATTGGTGCTGTCTCTGATTTGTTCTGTACCTTTTCATACCTCTGGCTTCCCTCTCCTCTGACTCTCAAAATGAAGAAGGGTCTTGACCCAAAACATCACTTATTCCTTTTCTCCAGAGATGCTGCCTGACCCGCTGAGTTACTGCAGCATTTTGTGTCTCTGCACTCAGAAGCGGTGCAACATTAAGGGAAAAAATGTAAGGAAACTGGGGGAAATCCCAACATGGAAATCGTCTTCAGACTGAATCATCTGATAATACTTTACCAACACGGTTCCCAAAAGCAGCTGCCTTGTCATTCCTCTGTAAAAACATCTCCCCTTGAAGAACAGTGCTCATCAGACCCACTGCTAGAAGTTCGCTTGTGAAAATTTCACTCAACATGCTATCCAAGTGCCACCGAGAAAACTGTAGCAAAATCTGTATGTCTGCTTAACTCGTTTTCACCTAGCCCACAGCTAACAATGGCCAGTTTCCTGGATCATCGTTATTTTTTGCATATCTTTGATTCATTTGATCTCTCTATTACATCGTCTATATCTCTCATTTCACTTTGACTCTCAGTCTGAAGAAGGATTTAGATCCAAAATATCACCTATTCCTTTTCTCCAGAGATGCTGCCTGACCCGTTTAGTTACTTCAGCATTTCGTGACTATCTTTCGTAATAAATATTATAAAATGCTAGAGTTACTCAGGGTAACGTTTACGGTTGGTACTCTTCTTCAGACTTCCTGACCAGAAACTTTGCTTATCGATGTCCTCCTCAGATGGTGCCTGACCCACTGAGTTACTCGGGCACTCTGACTTCTACACAAGATTCCAGCATTTGCACTGCCTTATGTCTCCATAATAAATATAACAGTCTTAGTATGTGTCCTGTTAAAAGCACTTAAAAGATGGCATTAATTCTGTCTGCAATATCCCCCAAACTCATCAGAAGGCACACAAACCAATATCAGTGTCCTCACAGGACCACCTCACAGTGCACCACCTCACAGGCTATCTACCCACCCAGCCTACCATCCAGCACCTGCCTCATCTGTAGAAGCCTCAACAATTTCTACATTGACCGCATCAGCTCACACCCCACACAACTGGAAGGGGAGCAATTCATTCTTGATGCAGACGGACTGCCTAAGGAGATGAAGAATTAACGGAGCCAAAGTAACCACAAAACTTAAAGCCCTGACGTGGCCTTTACATGTGGCCTCAACCCAGAGTACCATGTTTGTGTTTGTGTCTGTGTTTGTATCCATTGTAAGGCAGACCTCGAACAATGACAGGGTGGAGTACAGGATGGATATAGAGAGTGCAGGGTCACTGAATTCTCAATGATTTGTCGAATCCAGCATTGGGGTTGAAAAATATTTTATTCAGGCACAATGGTTATACGGCATCAGAGCAATGATTAAACTATCTGCAGACCCTAACTAAACACTGAACATATCATAATTACCAAAACAAAGAAACTATGGAATTACAACTAAAGGACTGAAGACTGAACGTGACAGGCAGACAAAAGACACGGGACATTCAACTAACATTTTCACTGCACTGCAGAATAAACAGGTTTGCTTATCTACATAGTGTAGCGGCCTGGACGAGGTCAGGAAAAGGCCAGACGCCAGGCAGGTTCAAACATTCGTCTTTAATCACACAGTGAGAGCACACACCACACAGGGACCACGGGAAACCCCGTGGCAGACCAACGCCCCTGTCCCTCAATAGCCAAGGGGGATGACCCAAGGAGTGGCCTAACCCCCAGGGACCACCACAATAAGGTGATTAGGATGTAGCAAACACTATTGCAACCTTGAGCTTACAACAGTGACGTGTGGTGAGGGCAATGGCAGGGAAGGCACTGGCTTCTACCCCATCCTAACTTAGTTATGTGTATGTATTAGTTGTGTGTGTGGTATTTGTCTGTGCGTGATGTGTGTGTGCAGGCCCGTACGAAGCTTTTCAAAAAGAGGGGTGGCATGACAGGATTTGCAGAACCAGGGTTGGTTTACAGGGCAAGGCCAACGAATCCCCTTGCATTAGTAGTAGTGGTAAATGGCAATTTACATTCAGGAGCACCTGTTCCGGTGTTTTGCACAATCCGCAAGCATTGCCACTTTCATTTTACTGCACATCTTGTATGTATATGTGACAAATAGAGTTGACTTACCTTGACTTGACGATAAGTGATTTCCTGTTGTTCACAAATAAGGCACAAGGTAGGCAAAAGACGCCATCCACATGATCGCTATATACAAGCCAGGGATATGCTCGAAAGCAGTCAGGGTTAAATATTCGCCAGCATCCATTCTTATACAAGGCACCATATTTGTATGCTGGACCCAGTTTAAAGTGATTCTGTATGAGGTACAGCTTCTGAGAGGTTGGCAATAGCTTTAGCAGCTTCTTCATTGGTTGTGGTAGAATTAAGGAGAACTAGACCAAGTGCAGACCCGTTGGGTCTGTTCCCCCAATGTGCGGTTGTGGGGGGGGGGGGCGGCATGTGGCGTCACACACATTAACCACCCCCACACACTAACTACCCCCCCGCACATGCGCTAACTGCCCCACTTGTCAATATATTCATATTATTAATTTGCTCCTATTACCCCATAACCGCCCTATCTACTGACGCATAGCCCCCAACTCGCAGGCGCGTCTAGAGAGGGAGGGGGGGTAGAGAGTGAGGGCAAAGAGAGAAGGGGGGGAGAGGGAGGGAGAGGGGGGAACAGTGAGGGGGGGGAAGGAGAGAGAGAGAGAGAGAGGTGGGGGAGAGAGAGAGAGGAGGGAGAGAGAGACGTGGGGGAGAGAGAGAGAGGAGGGGAGGAGAGAGAGAGAGAGAGAGGAGGGGGAGAGAGAGAGGAGGGGGAATGAGAGAGAGGAGGGGGGAGAGAGAGAGGAGGGGGAGAGAGAAAGAGGAGGGGGGAGAGAGAGAGAGGAGGGGGAGAGAGAGGTGGGGGAGAGAGAGAGAGAGAGGTGGGGGAGAGAGAGAGAGAGGAGGGGGGAGAGAGAGAGAGGAGGGGGAGAGAGAGAGGGGGGTCGCAAGGTTTTTATCAAAGGACTTGCAAGCGGCGCGACTGGCAGCGCATTGGGTTTGCAGCGGGAGGGGCAGCCATGTTCTACCATCGGGCAGGGGATATGGAAAGGATTCAGAAGCCGGTGGCCTCCGGTGACCAGCTGTAACCTCCCGATCTGCAGAACGCTAGTTTTTTCTGCGCATTTGTTCGGGGGGGAAGGGGTGAGGGGGGGTTGGAGCGGGCGGACGTGGGAGTCCAGCTGCTGGAGGCATGGCGCGAGCGTTCTTGAGCACGGGGCGGAGCCAGGAGCCAGGTGGGCCTCGATTGGTGGGCATGTGGGTCAGTAAAACACCGAGTTCAGCACTGGATCAACTAAAGGGCCTGTCCCACTGCGGGGACATAATTTGCGAGTTTAGAAGCGTTTGCACTCGACTCAAACTTGCAGCATGGTCGACACATGGTCCTAGGAGGTCTATGTAACTCTCCTTCATGCTCGAGAGAAGTTCGAGCAAGAATTCCCCTATCTGGGACAAATGACAATAAACTCTCTTGAATCTTGATTAGATTATAGCTATTGACAGTTCCCGAACCCAATCACAAAATTCACCATTACATTGTTTCTACAGAAAGTTCTAGCAGGAAGACAGTTTACAAAAGAATAGAAACATTTCTCCAGGTAGTATAAACAATTTGAACAAGGCTTCACACTTCACAAGATAACAGCACAAACACTCTGCAACATAATTAACAGTACTTTACAACACCCCCCTATCTGACCAAACCTAATCATGCATATGCAACACCTCTTAGCTCTTCTACAAAACCCTCATACATATAAACAAAAGGAGAGACATTTGGAGCTCGCCTTATCCTCAACTTCCATCTAGGGTCCAGACTCCTTGGAGCGTGACTCATGCTTGCAACCTTCCACAGAAAGTGGACAAACAGGCTTTGGAAATACAGAGATTCTCCATTTTGCGACATATTTTATTTGGCCAATATTATCATTACCAGGACTTAAGACATGACATGTATTCAAAAAATATTTTATTGATAGGCTGCATATATGTGAAGTTTTCACAATTCTTGTAAGAACTCATGATATAGAATCATAAAACGTTTGGTTTTTACTGCACCAAGGAGATCTTCCAACTCCATCTTCTGCCTAGCAGCAACATCAACTGCCTGCTGCATTACTGCAGACAGATCCATGATGACCATGAAAACATGCAGATTTTTGTAATATTCAAATTATATTAAAAATATGCTGCAAAAAGAGTCATAAACTTTGGAATTCATATTTGTCAATATTGTTATCAAGGCAAAGAAAGCAGTTCCAATTGTTTGATATTATTTGATATTATTCATGAGGAAAAAATATAATAGCTCTAAAACCTACCTCAATTTTACAATCTCATTAAAGATATTCCCCCTTTCCCTCTCCCCTCCCCCATCTCTCTCCCCCTTCCCTTCCCCTCTCGCTGTCCCCCTCTCATATCCTCCCCCTCTTTCTGGTGGGGGGGGAGATGAAGGTGGCGTGGGGCCAGCGAGGGGGGGAGATGAAGGTGGCGTGGGCGGAAGATGGCTTGCCGCACCGCACCACGCCGCACCCCCACCCCCCCCACTACTTACCTGGAGTAGACGCGAGGCATCGAGCTCACTGGATGAAGCACAAATGGCAGTCTGATCCCGCCCGGGCCCACTGCGCACGCGCGGAGAGACGGCGTCATTTTGCGTCGCTTCCCCAACTGCGCAGGCGCGGATGGCCGCATTTCTTTCTCCCCCAGTGGCCGGAACCAGAATTTCAGGCGATTTCCCACAAAGTGGAAATGCTGATTGGGCTCCGATTTTTTTTTTTAAATTCTGGGGATTTTTTCTTACTCTGGGGAAAATAAGGGGGGTGCGGTCGCACCCCATGCACCCCCGCTTCGGATGGCCATGGTGTGTGTTAGTTGTCTGTGTGTGATGTGTCTGGGAGGAAAGGAGAGAAGGGAGGGTGGGAGAGAAGGGAGGAAGGAGAGAAGGGAGGGAGGGAAGTAGAGAAAGAAGAGGGAGGGAAAGAGAGAAAGAAGGGAGGGAAGGAGAGAAGGGAAAAGAGAGAGAGGAAGGAGGGAGGGAAGGAGAGATGGGAGGGAAGGAGAGAAGGGAGGGAGAGGGCCGGCGGCGGGAGTGGATGCCGGGGTCCCGAACCGAGAGTACATTTCTCCAGCGAGGGGCTCAATTGGGAGCTCTCATTGGCCCAGAGCCTCCGAATAGGCCGCTACAAATCAATGAATCAATCTTCCAGTCAGCGCCGCCCGCGGTGGAACCCAGTGCTGCGCCGCCGCTGCTGAGGCTAGCTAACGTGGAAGGAGAGCGAGGCAGTGTCAATTACATGAGCCTACGTAATTCACACTCGCTATCCCTCCACTGGGCTCAAGACACGCCCCCTCAGTGAGGCAGACGTTATCGCTGCCTCCCCTGCTGCTTTTTCATTGCAGTTTTATGAAGAGACCAGCGATCTTAAATTTAATTTATTTATATGTGAAATAAGTTACCTGGACTATGGAAGGTGAGGACATGTAAAGAAGGGGTTTACACACATTACATTGGTGACATACAGAGAGATAGTAACAGGCACACGCTTGTTGCCCGCACTCCATACAGTTTCTAAGGGGTTGCGCAATCAGAGGCGAGGCTCAGCTCGTCGCTGCCTCACCTCTCATCTCTCCCTGTATTAGCAGCGGAGCTGCGCAAATTTGGCGATTTTGACTATAAAACATGATTAGATTCATATAGAAATGACATTTATAACACAGATCAGTTACAAAATCTTCATATTTATTTTATTTTATTATTTTTCTTTACTTTTCTTAACAGCTATTTTCATTGGGAGTATGACAGGTGAGGCTCTGCCTTCTCTGACTGCACGTCCCTGGCCCACAACTGCTCTTTGTCACTGTGTTAATGGACATGTTCCCCAGCAGTTAATGCTCTTCTTTAATAACCTGACCCCATCAGTTCTCCTTACAGAGAGTTTACTAGCATGGTGTCAAGACAACAACCTCTACCTGAATATGAGCAAGATTCAGGGACAGTTTCTTCAGCACTGTTATCAGGCAACTGAACCATCCTACCGCAACCAGAGAGCAGTTCTGAACCAATATATCCCACATCGGGGACCCTCGGACTATCTTTGATCGTACTTTACTGGCTTTACCTTGCACTAAACGTTATTCCTTTATCATGTGTTCACTGTGAAAGGCTCGATCGTAATCATGTATTGTTTTTCCGCTGACTTGTTAACTTGCAACAAAAACATTTCACTGTACCTCGATACACGTGAAAATAAACTGAACTGAACTGATTAAGGAGCTGGTTAACAATTTCAGGAAGTGGGGTGGGTTACAAACCCTTGTTTCTATGAAAGGTGCTGAAGTGGAGATGCTTGAGAGTAATAAGTTCTTAGATTCAAATATCGGCAACAATTTTTCTTGGTACAATCACATTGTTGCCATTGTCAATATAGCCCATCATCACCTCTACATCCACAGATTATTAAGGAATCAGTTTCCAAGATGTACCATAGAAAGCATCAAATCCAAAGGTATCTTAACTTGATTTGGCAAACACTCATCCACCCTTCTCAAAGACCATTCACGCAGCAGTGATAATCTCCCCTCCACCCTCCCTCTCCCTGATTGCGCAAAAATTACAAAAGCTTGAAAGAACGTAGCACCAGACTCTTCTCAGATTCTTGAATGGATATGCGAAAGATGAATTCTCATTCTTCCAATCAACCTCATTGCTGTCCCTGTACTTTTTTTAATCTGCACTTTCGTTATAGTTGTTAAATTCGTTAAATACAATATATTTTGCACTGTATTTATTTTCTCTTTAATATTACCTGATTTACTCACGATTTGCCTAGACACACTAAATCAACGTTTTTCACTGTATCACTGTACAAGTGACAACAATAACCAATTCCAATACCAATAGAAAATTGCCCATTCCCATTTCTCAGACGGCGTAGTAATGTTACAAAGTTTTGAGATTTTAAAAATCAAGTCTGCAATTTATCTCATCAGATAAAGCATAAAAAGAAGTTTAATTTGACACATAATTCACTTTCATATCTTCAGTATTAAAAGAGTTATGGCCATTTTCATACTCGGAAATTAGCATCTTGTTCCATATTGCTTTTCCATTCACTTCACACAAAAGCTGTGATCGAGGACAGTCAAAAGCCCATATGTTTCTTAAAAATTAAGAGAACTGAATGAAATTTAAAGTTATTATAGATTGAAGCATTCTGAAACAAATATAAAACATCTTACTTGAATGACCTGAAATTAAAGCATATAATTAGTTGATTACCTAATTGTAGCTAATTACAAAATTGACCGTTGTGACGGAAATAGTAACACCCAGACTGCCTTGAAAATTCAAAAGTGTGATATTCTCAAGATCAGAACTTTAATATTATTGTATAATATGCTGTAAGTCCGTAACAGATTGGTAAATAAATTACAATTTCTAGCAATAGACCAAGTCTTTATGGAGAAGATCAGTTGCTAGCTGGTACATTGGCAAATCATAATCAGTAGCATCATCATACTCCTCAGATTGTAACCAATAAGCAACTCTGTACACCTTGTTTTTCCTCAACTTTTCAATTTTGGCATTGTAAACTACAAGTTTTTGCTCTTCAAACCACACATGACATGTCTTTCTGCCCATTATTTTCCCATTAACAATGTCCTGTAGATTCCATTTCTTAAGATTTTTTTTTTTTTAATAGCCTAAGTATCCAAATAACAAACTAATCCCATTCAAACAAGAATTCACAATAATCTCACTGTCATGAATTATCCCAGATGGAAGGAATTTAATGTTTAATTCCCATAAATTAATCTAGAAACATCCACCCAAAATATAATCAAATTATTGTTTTTTGCACAATACATGTGACTCAAACTGTTGTGAATATTTAGTTTACAAATAATTATCATGGAGAGAGAGAATAACACAAAATATAGACAATTTAGACAGCTTATCTCCAAAAAAAATGGTCATTTTAATCATCCTGCTTCTGGAACGCGATCGATTGGAACGTTGCATTTGCGGTGAATTTGAACCCCATATCGGCAGGAAAAACACTGCCGGTTCGTATGGGGCCCAAATCACATTTTCGCAACGTAAAATGAGATTAAAGCCATCCCAAGAAGCAAGATTATATGTAAAATAAAGGACTCACACTTTGTTTCGTCCCGTTCTTGCGATCCGTCACATTGTAGGCGTTGAGGGCGTTCGAAGTCACTTTTTATTTTAATCCAAATATTAAATTGTCCAGCGATTAAAAAAATATATATAGCGCGAATGGGAGGCGGATCGATTATTCTTCAGCAGCTAGCAGCCCGACGTAGTCCGCCTCCGATAGGCGGTACAAAACGGCATTTTAAACCCGCTCCCCCCTCAAAGGCGCCAAAGTCGCGCACACGGCCAGTGGCAGAACTGCAGCGCCGCTGAATGTAAGTATTGTAACATCGCTACGAGTGGAAACAGGCCCTTCCGGTCTCTGAGTATTTGCCGACCAACATCACACCATTCACACTAGTTCCATCCTACACACTAGGGACAATTTACAGAAGCCAATTACCCTACAAATCTGCATGTCTCTGGATTGTGGGAAGAAACTGGAGCACCTGGAGGAATCTCAAGCAGTCACAGGGAGAACATACAAACTCCATACAGATGGTATCCATAGTCAGGATCGAACCCAGGTCTCTTGAGCTGTAAGGCAGCAACACTACTACCGCACCACTGTACCACCACCGGGTACTGCCACCACTGCATCGCTACATGCCGATTTCTTAAAATGTCTTTCAGAGAGATTTTGGTACCAGACTCAGCCTTAAGAAATGAAAATAGGCTCATGGAAAATGTGCTCGTGGGAATCCACTTAGATTTAGCAAAGTTATGGAAAAGGGCAAAATAGAGCACAAATAACATTTGAAAATTGCGGTGCTGAGTGTACCAGACTGAAATAAGTTTGTGCAGAAGTCGACTGAGAGTTACTTACGATAGCAATGAATATTTCTTCACCAAACACACAGAAGCATTTGAATTCGCCCAGAACATTGAGAATAAGACAGAGGACTGAACAATACTCAACATACACCTGACGGTACCAGATATCGCTACCCCGCAGAGAAGAAATGGAATTTTAATTTGCTATATTTAAGGACTGCTTAAAATTTATATTGAGAATCGAGCAGTTATTTTGCTCTTGATGTATAACATTTATATTTTAGTACTAATCATTACTAACTACTAATAATCATGATTACTAATTATTATTAATTATTATTAACTGGATCAACTTAGAATTAGCTAAAAGTATGAATTATAAATAATGTGTGATTCAGGCAATTTATTAATAAAAATTTAGGTTTTCTTTTTGATACTTTTGACTAATTTTTGATTAATACCTTTTCTATACGAGACTAATATTTTACTTGGACCATAATAAATATTTCACTAATGGATTATAACCACTTTGGACTTTAAAATATGTTCCCCTCCCCCCATAAATTGTTTTTATTGTAATTGAAACTTTTGCAAAAGCGAAGTACGGACGTAGTATTATTTTTTCTTTTATACAAAGAAATTATACACATTAAGGTGTCTATCACTAACTGCACCAACTATAGATGTAGTTTTTTTCTTTCTTTTACACCTTACTAACATATTATTTTCTCATTTTTTCTATTTTATACTATATTACAATTTTTATATTGAATGGAATTATGTCTTATTTAAGGAGATATGTCCGGGAGGAAAATCTACGAGATCTAAAATTCATCTATCTGATGTTCGGGTGTAAGGTAGGGTTTAATGTGCTGAACCATTTTCTCTATTATAGACCACCCTAATCATAAGATACAAAACGTTAATATGAAAATTGGGGTGAAGGAATTTCATTCTGTAGCTGGAATGAAAAGGGAATTAATGAACCAATCAAGAGAGGTAAAGTATTAGATCATTTAAAATCACTTAAAGCAGATATAATATTTATCCAGGAAACACATCTTAAAAAGGAAGCACAACATAGATTGAAAGCAAAATGGATTGCTAAAGCGTATCATTCTTCATTCTCACATAAATCTAGAGGGGTCGCAATATTAATCCATAAAGGTATACCTTTTAAACATACATCAACTATAGAAGATATCGACGGTAGATATATTGTATTAGTAGGTGAGTTATATTTTTAAAAAGTGACTCTTCTTAATGTATATGGACCAAATTTTGATAGTCCCTTGTTTTTCAAGAAAATATTCAATACTATCCCGGAATTTACACAACATAATCTAATAATTGGTGGAGACTTAAATTGTACACTTATTTAGTGGACTCGTATTTAGACAGATCATCAACTCAAAGAAAATTAAAATCTCAGTCAAGTGAATTTCTAAACTTATATATTAACACTACTAACATCAAGGATGTCTGGAGAATTGAAAATCCATCCGGACGAGAATATTCATTTTACTCAGCAGTGCATAAAACCTATTCAAGGATAGACTATTTGTTAATAGATTCCAAACTCATACCATTTTCCTACAACTCAAAATATCATAATATTATAATCTCGGACCATGCACCACTAACATTCATGATTAAACTAAACGGAATGGCCGAGAAACAGACACAATGGAGACTTAACCCCCAAATTTTAAATGAAAAGATATGTCATGAATACCTTATAAAACAGATTAATATGTTTTTTTAGGCTAATGACCGCCCCGGAATTTCTGCTTCCCTTCTCTGGGAAACATTTAAAGCATTTGTATGAGGAGCATTAATCTCCGCCCAAGCATTTCATAATAAAGAGAATTGGGCTAAGCAACAGACATTGGAAATGGAAATAATGCAATTAGATATAGAAAATGCAGCAGCGCCATCTATGGTAAAACACAATAAAATTGCAGTACTGAAATATGTTAAATAAAATATACTCAGACCGAGTTATAAAACTCTATCAACATACTAAACAATTAAACTTTGAATTTGGTGATAAACCACAAAAACTATTGGCGCGTCAGCTTCGTAAACTGGACGGGGAAAAAACAATTTATAATTTTTTAAATTTTTTTTTTAAATTTTTAATTGTAATTGTAGTCTAACCCATTACAAACTTTGTATAACGATTACATATTAAGTATCCAGGGTTCCGGGTACCCAGTTACCAAAGTAGCTGGGGTCCTCCTTTATCAGTTACATATTAACGTTGCCACTTATTATTTATTTATATTTATAGATAATAAAAATAAAGAAATAAAAAGAAGAAATTAGAAAAGTAAGATAAACTATCAATAATACAACTTAGGAGATAGGTCCATAGGTCAGAAAACGTAACTATTCATCTAGTCATGGGTTCAGGTTTCAGTCAGGCCTCTGCGCCGGCCCAGTCTACCCCTTCAGATAATCAATAAATGGAGACCATATTTTAGTAAATAATTCTGGTTTGTCAATTAAGGCATATCTAATTTTTTCCAAATATATGGTCTCCGACCTCCATAATACACATCTTAATTGTGGGGGTTGCAGGATTTTTCCAAAATTTTAATATTAATTTTTTCCCAATTATTATACTGTAGTTAAGGACATTTCTTTGGTTTGTTGTAAGTTTTAGGTATTGTTCTGATATGCCCAATATTATTAATTTAGGATCGGGATCCAGTTGAGTATTAACAACTACAGAAATTATTTTAATAATTTCCATCCAATAATTTTTATTTTTTATACAATTTACAAAGGTATGGGTTCAATTAAAGAGTATTGGCATTTATCACAAATAGGAGAGATATTAGGAAAGATTCTATTTAATTTTGTTTTTGAATAATGCAATCTATGTAGTACTTTAAATTGTATTAAAGAATGTCTGTCATTTAATGAACATTGATGTATATGTTGTAAACTTTCATCCCAAATATCTTTTGTTATAGGTTGGGCTAATTCCTTTTCCCATGCTAATCTATATAATTCCGTCGACGGAGTCTCACTGTCTAAAAGAACATTATAAATATAAGATATTAATGTATCTGTATTAGGGTGTTTATTCAAACTACAATTTATAATATCAGATCAGATAAGGGAGAAATATTAACACTACCCAAAGATATCAATTTTTAGAATACTTTCAAAAACTTTACTCAACCAAAGTGACAGAACAATCAGCAGGAATGGAAGCATTTTTGCAGAAATGTAATCTTACAGGTTTCGATATGAAAGAGAGAGAATTACTAGGTGCTGAAATAACTGTAAAAGATATCGAAGAGTCAATTAGATCTTTAAAAAATGGAAAGGCCGCAGGTCCTGATGGCCTAAGTTCTGAATTTTATAACAAATTTTATGATCTGATTTCCCCACATCTACAGACATTGTATAAATACGCCTACACTCAAAAGAAATTACCAGAAACTTTAAACGAATCTACAATAACACTTATACCAAAAACGGATAAGGATTTTGAAGACCCAGGTTCATATAGAGCAATAGCTCTATTAAATACTGATCAAAAAATATTAACTAAAATCCTATCTCATAGATTAAGTTTAGTGATTAACAAATGAATACACCACGACCAAACAGGTTTTATTCCAAAACGTTACTCATTTTATAATTTGAGATGACTATTCAATATTATTTACTCTAATAGAATTGCTAATGTAGACCTAGCAATCATTTCGTTAGATGCTGAAAAAGCATTTGATCAGGTAGAATGTTCATATTTATTTTCGGTGATGGAAACATTTCAACTGGGGGGAAGTACTGCACATGGGTTAAACTTTTATATTCTAATCCAACATCTAGAATATTAACAAATCAAATGTTATCAACTAAATTTTATCTTTCTAGAGGTTGTAGACAAGGATGCCCGCTATCCCCATTATTATTCGCCCTGGCGATTGAACCATTAGCAGAAAGTGTTGGAGCCCATCCAGAAATATACGGGTATAATACCAAAGACACAATGAATAAAATATCTTCATATGCAGATGATGTATTAATATATATTACAAAGCCAGAAACTAGCATTCCAAACCTATTAAATCTAATAACTCAATTTGGTCTGTTTTCGGGATATAGAATTAATTGGAACAAAAGAAAAATTATGCCAATTACGAAATTCAATTTACATACACTACAACAATTCCCTTTTAAAATAGTTAAGGATAAACTTAAATATTTAGGAATTTATGTAACTAAGACATAGACTTCTTTATTTAAATTAAACTTCCCACCTTTACTGAATAAACTACATGAGAATATTCAGTATTGGAAAACACTCCCTATTTCAATGTTTGGTAGAATTAATGCTATAAAAATGATTTGTTTACTGCAATTATTGTACTTATTCCAATCAATTCCGATATACCCAAATTTATTTATTTTTAAGTCGATTCCATTGTTACAAGCTTTATTTGGGATTATAAGAATCATAGAATAAGCAAAAAACATCTATGTAAATCAAAGACAAATGGAGGTCTAGCCTTAACGAATTTTTTGTTTTATTTTTGGGCAGTCCATATTAAAAACATGAATTTTTGGCTGGAAGAAATGGACCAGCAACCAGATTGGATAAGGTTCTTTCTGTTTTTTCTTTCCTTCTTTTCTCACTCTCTATATTAAAAAAACTAGAAGCAGAACCAATTCATAACTGATAATATTTATAATATACGACTGATATACATGAAATGTTTTTATTATTATATGTGCTTGCTTCTAATAAAAATATTATAAAAAAATAAAAAAAAGAAGTCAACAAGGATGGAAGTAAATCATAGTCAGAAAAATTATGGATTTAGAGCAAATATGTCCATCATCAGACTAAATAGATTTCCAAACCTTGATGTGCTGGGCGTTGAAGACACTGCAATCTCAACGCTGCAGATAGCTTTCCGGAATACAGAGAGCGTAGAAATGAAAATAAAAATAAAATAAAGGAAGAAATTAGGGTGAATGAGAAAATAAAGGCAGGTGAAATTAAGGAAACACTATGCTGAGTTATAAATTAAAAGGAAAGATAACAAGGTAAAGGGCAAAAGGTGGAACAATGAACTGCAGGTGATGGTTTACAAAAGAAGGCACAAAATGCAGGAGTAACTCAGTGGGTCAGGCAGCATCTTTGGAGAGCATGGATCGGTGACGATTCAGGTCAGGACCCTTCTTTAATCTAAGTGTGGTGGGGGAGGAGAAAGCTGGAAGAGAGGAGGGACAGGACAAGGCCTGGTAAGTGATAGGTGGATACAGGTAAAGGTGTTTCTTTGATGGGCAGATGGTTGGACAAAGGCTAGAAATGAAACAACAGAAGGTGTGAGATAAGGGTAGAAGAGTTGAGAATTGTGAAGCCAGAGGAAGAACTGCAGATGAAAGGGAAGGGCGGAGGGAGAAATGGGTGCGAGTCCAGGTGGGGCACAGGGAAGAGAGGGAGGGTGGGGGAGTAAGGGTAGGGTGGGGGGGGAGGAGAAGGGAAGGTTAAGGTTAATTACCTAAACCTGGTGAATTCAATGTTCATACCTTTGGTTATTAAGCTACCCAGGTGGAATATGATGCGCTGGTTCTCCATTTTTTATGTGGCCTCACTCTGGCAATAGAGGAGACACAAAATAAAAGGTCAATATGGGAATGGGAAGAGGAGATAACATGGCTAGCAACCAGGAGATCCAGTAGATCTTGGCAGGCCGAGCGACAATCTTCTGCGAAATGAGGTACACCGGATGTGGTAGATGAGGTTAGAAGAGCTGCACACGAACCTCTGCCTCATCTGGAAGGACTGTTGCAGTCCCTGGATCATTGTGAGGAAGGAGGTACAGGGGAAAGTATCTGGGGAGAGGTGGTTGGGTAGAAAGGGATGAATGCATCAAGGAGTTGCAGAGGGAATGATTTTAGCAGTAGGTATAAAGGGGTGAGGATGGAAAGATGTGCCTGGTGGTTGGATCACTTTGGAGGTGGCGTAAATGTCAGAGAATAATGCATTGGATGTAGAGGCTGGTGGGGTGAATGGTGAGGAGCAGGGGAATTATTTTTGTTTATCTGAGATGAGGGGGAATGAGAGCAGAACTATGAGGCCGGGGAGGTATGACTGAATGATCCATCTATGACAGCAGGGGGGAAATAATATTTACTAAAGAAAGAGGACAACTTTGATGCTCTAGGATCACTTGTCTTAATGCAAGGATTACTTGTCTTAATGACTACAGGCCTGTCGCACTGACCTCTGTAGTCATGAAGACACTTGAAAGGCTTGTGCTGGCCAAGCTGAAAAATATCACAAACTCCCTGCTGGACCCTCTGCAGTTTGCATATCGGGCCAATTGATCTGTGGATGATGCAGTCAACCTGGGCCTGCACTTCATCCTGCAGCACCTAGACCGCCAGGGGACCTATGCGAGGATCCTGTTTGTTGATTTTAGCTCTGCATTCAACACCATTGTGCCAGAGCTACTACACTCCAAACTTTCCGAGTTGACTGTGCCTGAACCTCTCTGTCAGTGGATCACCAAATTCCTGACAGACAGGAAGCAGCATGTGAGGCTGGGAAAGCACATATCGGACCCGCAAACACTCAGCATATGAGCACCGCAAGGCTGTGTACTCTCTCCTCTCCTCTACTCTCTCTACACCAACGACTGCACCTCCACAGACCTCTGTCAAGCTTCTCAAGTTTGCGGACGACACAACCCTGATTGGACTGGTCCAGGATGGGGAGGAATCTGCCTACAGACAGGAAGTGTCACAGCTGGCATCTTGGTGCCATCGCAACAACCTAGACCTCAATGCTCTTAAGACAGTGGAACTGATTGTAGACTTTAGGAGAGCTCCCCCTCCCCTCACCCCACTTACCATCAACAACACCACAGTCACATCTGTGGAGTCTTTTAAGTTCCTGGGAACCATTATCTCCAAGGACCTTAAGTGGGGGGCTACCATCGACTCCACAGTCAAAAAGGCACAACAGAGGATGTACTTCCTGCGGCTGCTGAGGAAGCACAATCTGCCTCAGGCAATGATGGTCCAATTCTACATGGCCATCGTAGAGTCTATTCTCACCTTCTCCATCATGGTCTGGTTTGGCTCAGCCACCAAGCACGACACCTGGAGGCTGCAGCGAATCGTCTGATCAGCAGAGAAGATTATTGGCTGCAACCTTCCCTCCATTGATGAACTGTACACTGCAAGGGCCAGGAAGCGAGCGGGCAAGATCATCTCTGACCCCTCTCACCCTGGCCACAAACTCTTTGAATCACTTCCCTCTGGAAGGCGACTCCAGACTGTCAAAGCTGCCACAGCCAGACATAAAAACAGTTTTTATCCACGAGTAGTTGCTCTACTCAACAGCCAAAAATCTGTAGCCTCCCTTTGATATGGTATTTTGTTGGTTCACATGCTTGATCAATGGTGTTTTATCATTAATGTTTTATTATTATTAATGTTTAGTGTTTTCTGAGTCATTCGTAACTGTCACTGTATGTCATGTTGTTACTTGTGGGTGGAGCACCAAGGCAAATTCCTTGTATGTGAATACTTGGCCAATAAACTTACTTACTTACTTACTAGAATGGAAATTCACATTTTGGAAGCAGACGCTGAGGAGATGGAGGAATTGAGAGAAGGGGATAGCTTCTTTGCAAGAGGCAGGGTGGGAAGAAGTGTGGTCATGTTAACTGTGGGAATTAGTGGGTTTGTAGTAGATCTCAGAAAGGATAGGAGCTGCAGTATAAGAGACATATAATAATTTTACTATGAAGGTAAAAGATGGGGATTATGCTCAGTAATAATTCATCTTTTTCTTTATAGACCAGGAGGATGAAATTATTGAAATGAAGGAAGAGGACATGATAAATACAGAGAGGACATCTCAGGGAATCTAGTCTAAGTCATTAAGAGAAGCAAGAGAGGAAATTGACGTTCTGTCCTTAATTCCTTGCGTTCTCTGTGCACACATCATTGCTGGGGCAAGTGTCAGTACAATAGTGAAGAGGTTTGGATATGGTTTAAAAACATGGCAGCAAAAACATTGACACCAAAAAAGTATGATAGATTGAATAAAGATATCATTGGACTTGTTAGTTAGGGCAGGGCGGGAATGGGCCGAGCGGTGGTTGAGCCGGAGAGGGCAGAGGGAGGGAAGGAGAGTCAGGTTGCAGGGTGGGCTAGCAGTTTGCGCCAGAGTTTGAGTAACTCACAGACACGCACACGCGCGCGCCCGCCACGCACGCACACACACACACACACACACACACACACACACACACACACACACACACACACACACACACACACACACACACACACACACACACACACACACACACACACACACACACACACACACACACACTGACTGCAAACTGATCCAATGGTCAAGTCAACGGGAACAAAACTAACAATGAATGACCTGTGGAGGAAGGAACTGCAGATGCTGCTTTTTATGGATGGAGGGATGGAGGGAGGGAGGGAGGGAGTGACTGAGGGTAGGGGAAAGGAGAGGGAGGGAGAAGTGAGGGAGAGATTGGGGGAAGGGATGGGGAAACGGGAACGATCCTGTGGAGGTGAGGACGGAGAGTGAGGGGATTGAGGGAGAGGAAGAGGTAGGGAATGAGAGGGGAAAGTGGAGGTGGTGAGAGTGGGGGAGGAGGGGGAATAGAGGGAGAGGATGGGTGAGTGGGGGAGGTAGGGAGAGGAGGGCAGTGGAGGAGATCAGGAGGGATAGTGGGGGGATAGGGGAGGTGAGGAGTGGGGGATAGAGGGATAGGAGGGGGTAGGAAGGGAGGAGTTATGGAGGGAGTGACTGGGGGTAGGGGAAAGGTGAGGGAGGGAGAGGTGAGGAAACGATAGGGGGAAGGGAGGTGGAGGGAAAGAAGATAGAGGGCGAAGAGGAGAAGGAGGGAGTGCTGGGGTATGAGGGGAAATGAGCCGTGCCTGCGCAGTTGAGGGATATGCGTGAGTGGTGCAATATTGCGTTGGGAGGACGGGTTGCATTGGGGGAACGGGTGAGTGGTGGAATATTGCATTGGGGAACGGGTTGCGTTGGGGGACCAGTCCTCCTGTGTGACAGGGACCCAATGGGTCCCACTTAGTCTAGTATGTGTTAAATGTATGTTTTTAGTATTCTTTAGCTTCTTTTATGTGGGGGTGGTGGTGGGGGGTTGGGGAAAAATGTTTTCTAATCTCTCACCTCGACGTTTTTTTCCGTTTCGTATCTCTGACTGCACTGCGGCCTAACATCGAGGAATTGGCGGCCTTTGCTGGAGACCGACTTTTGAGAGATCCCCCGCGGGGAGCCTACAGGACTTTAACATCGTGGAGCCCGCGATCCCTTTACCAGGGTTCGACCTCGGAGCTCCAACCATGGGTGCTTGCAGACTTAACTTCATGGAGCACGTGGTCTCTGGTCAGAGACCCACTTCTGGAACTCCAAGCCGCAGGAGCTTCGACCGCCACGACGGAGCTTCGACTGCCCCAACACGGAGGCTTCGACCGGCGGCTGCAGGAGCTTCGTTCGCCCCGACGGATGAATCGACTGCCCTGACCGCGGGAGAATAAAGAGAAAGAAGTTTGGACTTTTTTGCACTCCTTCACAGTGAGGAATGTGGGGAATCCGCTGTGGTGGATGTTTATGGTAACTTTAATGTACACGGTATTGGGGGTTCAGTATTGATGTGGATAGAGAACTGGCTGGCAGACAGGAAGCAAAGAGTAGGAGTAAACGGGTCCTTTTCAAAATGGCAGGCAGTGACTAGTGGGGTACCGCAAGGCTCAGTGCTGGGACCCCAGCTAGTTACAATATATATTAATGATTTGGACGAGGGAATTGAATGCAACATCTCCAAGTTTGCGGATGACACAAAGCTGGTGGGCAGTGTTAGCTGTGAGGAGGATGCTAGGAGGCTGCAAGGTGACTTGGATAGGCTGGGTGAGTGGACAAAGGCATGGCAGATGCAGTATAATGTGGATAAATGTGAGGTCATCCAATTTGTTGGCAAAAACAGGAAAGTGGACTATTATCTGAATGGTGGTCGATTAGGAAAAGGGGAGATGCAACGAGACCTGGGTGAATGGTATGTTAGCATTCATAGCAAAAGGATTTGAGTATAGGAGCAGGGAGGTTCTACTGCAGTTGTATAGGGTCTTGGTGAGACCACACCTGGAGTATTGCGTACAGTTTTGGTCTCCAAATCTGAGGAAAGACATTCTTGCCATAGAGGGAGTACAGAGAAGGTTCACCAGACTGATTCCTGGGATGTCAGGACTTTCATATGAAGAAAGACTGGATAGACTCGGCTTGTACTCGCTAGAATTTAGAAGATTGAGGGGGGATCTTATAGAAACTTACAAAATTCTTAAGGGGTTGGACAGGCTAGATGCAGGAAGATTGTTCCCGATGTTGGGGAAGTCCAGGACAAGGGGTCACAGTTTAAGGATAAAGGGGAAATCTTTTAGGACCGAGATGAGAAAAACATTTTTCACAGAGAGAGTGGTGAATCTCTGGAATTCTCTGCCACAGAAGGTAGTTGAGGCCAGTTCATTGGCTATATTTAAGAGGGAGTTAGATGTGGCCCTTGTGGCTAAAGGGATCAGGGGGTATGGAGAGAAGGCAGGTACAGGATACTGAGTTGGATGATCAGCAATGATCATATTGAATGGCGGTGCAGGCTCGAAGGGCCGAATGGCCTACTCCTGCACCTATTTTCTATGTTTCTATGTTTCTATTCCGTCTTGCATTGAGACTAACTGGATTTAAGGTGTAGGAAGAAACTGCAGATGCTGGTTTAAACCGAAGATAGACACAAAATGTTGGAGTAACTCAGCAGGACAGGCAGCATCTCTGAAGAGAAGAAATGGGTGATGTTTCGGGTCAGACTCCAGCTTTTTGTGTCTAACTATTTTTAAGATGCAATTGCAAATAGGATCGACATAAATGCGATTGTCTCGGCGGTGTAGATCAAATAAAGTCCACCTTTCGGGGTGCTGGCTTGGCACATTGAAGCACCCCACCCAGCGACCATACATGACCGTCCCTCCACTGCCCCACCCCCCCCTTCCAACCTGATCATGAAATAATAGTTTGTGGCGGCATGAGCCAATTTGGTATCGAACCATCGTTGGTCGGGCTCGAACTCTCTCGTGGACCGGGCGTGATCTGGGCTGACCAATCACGAGGTCAATGGGGCGGGCCAATAGTCGGTTGGAATTCAAAGGCGGCAGTTGGAATTCGAAGGATTGGCAGTTGGAGTGGAACTCGGGTGTGCTCACGATCCACGGCGCAGTAGTAGTAGTAAAATATTAACTTGAGGCACGCCTGAGCGACGGGGCATTATCGGTTAATTATTAAATAGAGTGCTTCCACAACAGGTTGACCTCTACACTGGTGACCCCGACGATCCAACACAGCCTATTTTGGATTGGATCATGTTTGCAGCCGAAATCTCAGACCAGCGGAACGCAGTTTCAATCAAACTGCCCACTTTCTAGACATCACAGCCCCACGTATGGTTCGAACATGATGAAGCCCAGTTCCACAGTTGCCAGATCACTACCGATGCCACCAAATACTACTAAGTGGTCAGAGCGCTGGACCGTCGGGCACCTAATCGTTTACCTTCACCAGCCACAAGCTGACGGCAAGTATGAGGGCCTCAAGTGCGCAGTTGTCACTCCTGTTGCGCACTTTAGGTCTCAGCCGCCGTGACAGCGTCTGCAGCGGCACATTGATGTGTCGCTGAATCTTTGAGGTTTGACAGGGGATGCACCCCTGGCCCAGTTGCCGACCTGTTTGAACAACCTGTACCACATGAACATTGCTGCCACAGTGCCATCATTGCCTGGATGGAAGGGTGAGCCAAACTATGAACCATGTCAAACACCCGGCTGGGCAAGTTTGTGGGAATGATAGGTCTTATCTGTCCGGTAGACATGTCGCAAAGGACCATGGTGTCAGTGGGCCCAAATCGCACATCCTCTAACAACAGGCCTGAGATGGCGGTGTGGTAGGTGAGCATCTCCTCACCCTCTCGCTGGCCGGTCGTGTAGTCGACACCTGGGGCCAAAGCGTGGATGGCATTGCTGGCAGTGCGGGACAACGCATCTGCGACCCGGTTGCTCTTGTCTGCGATGTGCTGGACGCAAATCGTGTAGTCAGAGATGTAGGCCAAGTGAGCCTGCTGCCGGGATGGCCAGGGATCAGACACCTTGGCAAAGGCAAACGTGAGTGGCTTGTGGTCGGTGAAAGCTGTGAAACCCTTGTCCTCGAGGAAGTATTGGAAATGCCGGATGGCCAGGTAGAGCGCGAGGAGCTCCTGGTCGAAAGCGCTGTATTTCTGCTCAGGGGGTCTCAGGTGACGACCGAAAAAAGCGAGGTGCTTCCAGCTTCCATCGATCCGTTGCTCCAGCACTCCGCCCATGGCTGTGCCAGATGCATCAACCGTGAGAGCTGTTGGTGAATTGGCCAGCATCGTCGCCTTTGCTAACGCCTCTTTGGCGTTGTTAAAAGTGGTCGTGGCTGCATCATCCCAAATTAGCTCTCTCGGCTTGTTAATCGGGGCCTTGAACAGCGGTGGCATGATCCTGGCGTTGCCAGCACGAAATGGTGATAGAAGTTTAGCATGCCGACAAACCCTCGGAGTCCCTTCATCGTAGAGGGTTTGGGAAACTGGCGAATGGCCTCGACCTTGGTCGGGAGCGGGACCACACCATGCTGGTTGAAGTGGTGGCCAAGGAAACTGATGGAAGGGAGGCCAAACTGACACTTGGAAAGGTTGATGGCCAAGCCATGCTCGTTGAGCCGTTGGTAGTGCAGCTGGCGGTGTGCGCGGTGTTCCTGGCGAGAGCGGCTGGCGACGAGGATGTCGTCAAGGTAAATGAACACGAAGCCCAGCACGTGGCCCACTGTATCCATGAGCCGCTGGAAAGCCTGGGCGACGTTCTTGTGGCCGAAAGGCATCCATAGGAACTCAAAGAGCCCGAACGGGTTGATGAGAGCCGTCTTGGGGATGTCATCTGGGTGGACCGGAATCTGATGGTAGCCACGTACCAGGTCGATTTTGGAAAAAACACTTTGACGCTGTCCAGATTGGCCGTGAAGTCCTGGATGTGAGGGACAGGGTACCGGTCGGCCGTTGTGAAGGCAGCCACCAGGATCATGCAACTTCTGTTCAAGGCCCTGGTCAACAAGCCGAGAGAGCTCATTTGGGATAACGCAGCCTCGACCGCTTTCAACAAGCCAACGGCGACGATGCTGGTACATCCATGGGCCAACGCGCCAACAGCTCTCATGGTTGACACATCTGGCATTGTCGTGGGTGGAGTGCTGGAGCAACTGATCGATGGAAGCTGGCACCCCTTCGCTTTTTTCAATCGTCATCTGAGACCTCCACGAGCAGAAATACAGCACTTTCGACCTACCTGGCCATCCGGCGTTACCACTACTTCCCCGAGGACAGGGGTTTCACAGCTTTCACCGACCAAGGTGTCTGATCCCTGGTCATCCTGGCAGCAGCGTCACTTGGCCTACATCTCTGACTACACGACTTGTGTCCAGCACATCGCAGACAAGATCTACCGGGTCACAGATGCATTGTCCCACACCGCCATCAATGCCATCCACGCTTTGGCCCCAGGTGTCAACTACACGGCCGCCCAGCGAGCGGATGAGGAGATGCTCGCCTACCGCACCGCCATCTCAGGCCTGTTGTTGGGAGGATGTGCGATTCGGGCCCACTGACACCACCGTCCTTTGTGATGTGTCTACCGGGCAGCCAAGACCCATCATCCCAGCAGCCTGGCACCACCGGATTTTTGACATGGTTCATGGTTTGGCTCACGCTTCCATCCAGGTAAAAATGGCACTGGTGGCAGCCAAGTTCATGTGGCATGGGTTGTGCAAACAGGTTGGCAACTGGGTCAGGGCGTGCATCCCCTGTCAAACCTCAAAGATTCAGCGACACATCAAAGCGCTGGTGCAGAATTTCACCCTGCCACACCAGCGTTCCGACCACATCCACATCGACATTGTTGGATCACTGCCCCAATCCAGAGGTGTCACCTTTTTACCATCGTGGATCGATTCACGAGATGGCCGGAAGCTGTCCTGCTCTCGGATACCTCCAGTGCGACGTGTGCACGTGCCCTCACTGCCCACTGGATCGCCCGCTTTGGTGTGTCGGTGGACATCTCCTCTGACAGAGGTGCGCAGTTCACATCTGAGTTTTGGTCAGCAATGACCCGGCAGCACCACACTACGGCCTACCACCTGCAAGCAAACGGCCCAGTGGAGTATTTTCACTGGCACCTGAAGGCATCCCTAATGCCACTGCTCACGGGCCTGGACTGGATGGACGAGTTGCCGTGGGTCCTGCTGGGTATACGCACTGCTCCGAAAGAGGATCTGGCAATTTCCTCGGCCGAGCTGCAGTACAGCGCCCCACTTATGGTCCCAGGGGACTTCATCCCGGCGGCACGTGGACACCAGGAACCACCCACGACCACGCTGACACGCCTCCGGGAGAAGGTGGGCATGCTCTCAGCAGTCCCTACTACCCGCCACGGACTCACCAGCACATACGTCCCACCTGCCCTCCAGGGCTGCCAGTATGTTTTCCTTCACCGTTATTCCCACCATACACAACTGTAAAGGCCTTATGAGTGACCGTTCCATGTACTGCAACATGGCACCACGTCTTTTGTCATCAACATGAGCGGCAGGCACGAGACTGTCTTCGTGGACCGTCTTAAGCCGGCACACTTGGACATTGAGAAACCAGTGCAGGTGGCACAGCCCCACCATAGAGGGCGGCCACCATCATGACTGCACCCGCCCTCAACTATGCCAGCTGCGACCCTGAACACAGGAGACGTGTACACGGGATCGGGCTGCCTCACCCGTGAGCCTCACCGCCTCCATTACTCTGGTTCTGGGGGGGGGCTTCATGTGGCAGCCAGAGCCATTTTGGTATCGAACCATCATTGGTCGGGCTCGAACTCTCGCGTGGACCAGGCGTGATCTGGGCCGACCAATCACGCGGTCAGTGGGGCTGGCTGTTAGGCAATTGGAATTCAAAAATTGGAAGGATTGGCAGTTGGAGTGGAACTCGGGTGTGCAGCGACGGCACAGTAGTGGTAGTAAAATATTAACATGATGCGCGCATCAGCAACGGGGCTGTATGGTTAATTATTAAACAGAGTGTTTACACAACGCGTGGACCTCTACAAGGTTTGTTTTCCATGACATTGCAAGTGTGACAGAGGAAGTCGCCCAGTCCAGTCAGGGTGTGCCTGGACCCAGCCAGCATGAACAGCATTTTGCCCGAAAAATGGTCACAACAGTTCCACCTCCGCCAAATACTTTCTTTCCAGAAGAAGTGGTTGTGCACGTTGGTTTCATGGAAGATGGCCACCACCTTGGAATAGATGATTGTCTCGGCCAGTTCAAGTCGGCACTGATCATTCAGCCGTTTCTTGTTGCCGTATTGGATACAGGTCCAAACTTCCCCAATGACCGCGAGGAGCAAGAGTGCGCTCACCCAGCCCATCCTGACAGCGGCCGAGCCCCGTGGTAGCAGAGGGTCAGAAAGGTTCCTGTAGATGGTGCAATGCACTGCGTGCTTGCTTCTTTTGTGAGGTTAGTTAGTTCAGTTTTATTTGTCATATGGAGGTTAACACAGGGTCAAGGGTACAATGAAATGCGTTTGACAAGACAAAGGGTCACATCAGCAATGATATTACAAGCAACTGATCGATGGAAGCTGGCACCCCTTCGCTTTTTTCAATCGTCATCTGAGACCTCCACGAGCAGAAATACAGCACTTTCGACCTACCTGGCCATCCGGCGTTACCACTACTTCCCCGAGGACAGGGGTTTCACAGCTTTCACCGACCAAGGTGTCTGAACCCTGGTCATCCTGGCAGCAGCGTCACTTGGCCTACATCTCTGACTACACGACTTGTGTCCAGCACATCGCAGACAAGAGCAACCGGGTCGCAGATGCGTTGTCCCGCACTGCCAGCAATGCCATCCACGCTTTGGCCCCAGGTGTCGACTACACGACCGGCCAGCGAGAGGGTGAGGAGATGCTCACCTACCACACCGCCATCTCAGGCCTGTTGTTGGGAGGATGTGCGATTCGGGCCCACTGACACCACCGTCCTTTGTGATGTGTCTACCGGGCAGCCAAGACCCATCATCCCAGCAGCCTGGCGCCACCGGATTTTTGACATGGTTCATGGTTTGGCTCATGCTTCCATCCAGGTAAAAATGGCACTGGTGGCAGCCAAGTTCATGTGGCATGGGTTGTGCAAACAGGTTGGCAACTGGGTCAGGGCGTGCATCCCCTGTCAAACCTCAAAGATTCAGCGACACATCAAAGCGCTGGTGCAGAATTTCACCCTGCCACACCAGCGTTCCGACCACATCCACATCGACATTGTTGGATCACTGCCCCAATCCAGAGGTGTCACCTTTTTATCATCGTGGATCGATTCACGAGATGGCCGGAAGCTGTCCTGCTCTCGGATACCTCCAGTGCGACGTGTGCACGTGCCCTCACTGCCCACTGGATCGCCCGCTTTGGTGTGTCGGTGGACATCTCCTCTGACAGAGGTGCGCAGTTCACATCTGAGTTTTGGTCAGCAATGACCCGGCAGCACCACACTACAGCCTACCACCTGCAAGCAAACGGCCCAGTGGAGTATTTTCACCGGCACCTGAAGGCATCCCTAATGCCACTGCTCACGGGCCCGGACTGGATGGACGAGTTGCCGTGGGTCCTGCTGGGTATACGCACTGCTCCGAAAGAGGATCTGGCAATTTCCTCGGCCGAGCTGCAGTACGGCGCCCCACTTATGGTCCCAGGGGACTTCATCCCGGCGGCACGTGGACACCAGGAACCACCCACGACCACGCTGACACGCCTCCGGGAGAAGGTGGGCATGCTCTCAGCAGTCCCTACTTCCCGCCACGGACTCACCAGCACATACGTCCCACCTGCCCTCCAGGGCTGCCAGTATGTTTTCCTTCACCGTTATTCCCACCATACACCACTGTAAAGGCCTTATGAGTGACCTTTCCATGTACTGCAACATGGCACCACGTCTTTTGTCATCAACATGAGCGGCAGGCACGAGACTGTCTTCGTGGACCGTCTTAAGCCGGCACACTTGGACATTGAGAAACCAGTGCAGGTGGCACAGCCCCACCATAGAGGGCGGCCACCATCATGACTGCACCCGCCCTCAACTATGCCAGCTGCGACCCTGAACACAGGAGACGTGTACACGGGATCGGGCTGCCTCACCCGTGAGCCTCACCGCCTCCATTACTCTGGTTCTGGGGGGGGCTTCATGTGGCAGCCAGAGCCATTTTGGTATCGAACCATCATTGGTCGGGCTCGAACTCTCGCGTGGACCAGGCGTGATCTGGGCCGACCAATCACGCGGTCAGTGGGGCTGGCTGTTAGGCAATTGGAATTCAAAAATTGGAAGGATTGGCAGTTGGAGTGGAACTCGGGTGTGCAGCGACGGCACAGTAGTGGTAGTAAAATATTAACATGATGCGCGCATCAGCAACGGGGCTGTATGGTTAATTATTAAACAGAGTGTTTACACAACGCGTGAACCTCTACAAGGTTTGTTTTCCATGACATTGCAAGTGTGACAGAGGAAGTCGCCCAGTCCAGTCAGGGTGTGCCTGGACCCAGCCAGCATGAACAGCATTTTGCCCGAAAAATGGTCACAACAGTTCCACCTCCGCCAAATACTTTCTTTCCAGAAGAAGTGGTTGTGCACGTTGGTTTCATGGAAGATGGCCACCACCTTGGAATAGATGATTGTCTCGGCCAGTTCAAGTCGGCACTGATCATTCAGCCGTTTCTTGTTGCCGTATTGGATACAGGTCCAAACTTCCCCAATGACCGCGAGGAGCAAGAGTGCGCTCACCCAGCCCATCCTGACAGCGGCCGAGCCCCGTGGTAGCAGAGGGTCAGAAAGGTTCCTGTAGATGGTGCAATGCACTGCGTGCTTGCTTCTTTTGTGAGGTTAGTTAGTTCAGTTTTATTTGTCATATGGAGGTTAACACAGGGTCAAGGGTACAATGAAATGTGTTTGACAAGACAAAGGGTCACATCAGCAATGATATTACAAGGATAAAAATAAGATAAAATAAGATAAGATAAAAGTGACATTGGTAGGTAAAAGACAATAATAAATAAAATAATTAACATATATGATGTGTTTATGAGTTCAAAAGCCTGATGGCCTGATGGTAAAAACTGTTGGTGGTATGTGCAGCCATGCTCCTGTATCGTCTGCCTCACGGCAACAAGGAGAACAGTCTGTGTGCTGGGTGGCTGTGGTCCTTGATGATGCTGTGTGCCTTCCGCAGGCACCGCCTGTGGAAAATGTCCTGAATGGCCGGGAGACAGTTGCCAGTGATGTGTTGTGCCACCTTCACCACTCTCTGTAGTAATTTGTGGCTGTGGGCAGAACAGTTCCCGTACCAGACTGTGATGCAGCCCGTCAGCAGACTCTCAATGGTGCATCTGTAGAAGTTTGTGAGGATGCTGGCGTTCATGTCAAACTTCCTCAGTCTTCTCAGGAAAAAGAGCCGCTGGCGGGCTTTCTTAGTTATTGTGTCCCTGTGCAGTGCCCAAGAGAGGTCCTCAGTGATGTGCACACCGAGGAACTTCAAGCTGCTGACCCTTTCAACCTCAGCATCACCGATGGGGAGGTGTCCACTCCCCTGCTGTCTCCTGTAGAGCTATTAGACAGTGTGTGAGGCAGGAGGCAGAGAAGGAAAGCACTCAGACCCAACATGTAGGGGGGGAAGAAGAAAACAATAATAAACAGAGAATAAGAGGTGGTGGGATTCTTAAATGGGTGAGCAGAGAAACAGAGGGGTGTAAAATGCGGGCGGAAGCAATAGGTAGCAAGGTGAAAAGTAAAAGTGGCAGGCAGACAAATCCAGGGCAAAAATCAAAAAGCGCCACTTTTCAACATAATTGTAAAAGGGGTAAGAGCATTGCAAAAACAAGCCTGAAGGCTTTGTGTCTCAATGCAAGGAGCATTCGTAATAAGGTGGATGAGTTGAACGTGCAGATAGCTATTAATGATTATGATATAGTTGGGATCACGGAGACATGGCTCCAGGGTGACCAAGGCTGGGAGCTGAAACATCCAGGGATATTCAATATTCAGGAGGGATAGAGAGAAAGGAAAAGGAGGTGGGGTAACGTTGCTGGTTAGAGAGGAGATTAACACAGTGGAAAGGAAGGACATTAGCTTGGAGGATGTGGAATTGGTATGGGTAGAGCTGCGAAACACTAAGGGGCAGAAAACGCTGGGAGTGTTGTGTACAGGCCACCTAACAGTAGTAGTGAAGTTGGGGATGGCATCAAACAGGAAATTAGAAATGCGTGCAACAAAGGCAAAATAGTTATAATGGGTGACTTCAATCTACATATAGATTGGGTGAATCAAATTGGCAGGGGTGCTGAGGAAGTGGATTTCTTGGAATGTATGCGGGATAGTTATCTAAACCAACATGTAGAGGAACCAACGAGAGAGCAGGCTATTCTAGACTGGGTATTGAGTAATGAGGAAGGGTTAGTTAGCAGTCTTGTTGTGCGTGCCCCCTTGGGCAAGAGTGACCATAATATGGTTGAGTTCTTCATTAGGATGGAGAGTGACATTGTTAATTCAGAAACAATGGTTCTGAACTTAAAGAAAAGGTAACTTTGAGGGTATGAGACGTGAATTGGCCAAGATTGACTGGCAATTAGTTCTAAAAGGGTTGATGGTGGATATGCAATGGAAGGCATTTAAAGACTGCATGGATGAACTACATAAATTGTTCATCCCAGTTTGGCAAAAGAATAAATCAGGGAAGGTAGTGCATCCGTGGATAACAAGGGAAATCAGGGATAGTATCAAGCAAAAGATGATGCGTACAAATTAGCCAGAAAAAGCAGCATACCAGAGGACTGGGCGAAATTCAGAGACAAGCAGAGGAGGACAAAGAGCTTAATTAGGAAAGGGAAAATAGATTATGAAAGAAAACTGGCAGGGAACATAAAAACTGACTGCAAAAGTTTTTATAGATACGTGAAGAGAAAAAGATTAGTTAAAACAAATGTAGGTCCCCTGCAGTCAGAAACAGGTGAATTGATCATGGGGAACAAGGATATGGCGGACCAATTGAATAACTACTTTGGTTCCGTCTTCACTAAGGAAGACGGTTAGTCAGGAAGTGGTGTTGGGTAAATTGAATGGATTAAAGGCCGATAAATCTCCAGGGCCAGATAGGCTGCATCCCAGAGTACTTAAGGAAGTAGCTCCAGAAATAGTGGATGCATTAGTGATAATTTTTCAAAACTCTTTAGATCCTGGAGTAGTTCCTGAGGATTGGAGGGTAGCAAACCTAACCCCACTTTTTAAGAAGGGAGGGAGAGAGAAAACGGGGAATTACAGACCAGTTAGTCTAACATCGGTAGTGGGGAAACTGCTAGAGTTAGTTATTAAAGATAGGATAGCAGCACATTTGGAAAGTGGTGAAATCATTGGACAAAGTCAGCATGGATTCACGAAAGGTAAATCATGTCTGACGAATCTTATAGAATTTTTCGAGGATGTAACTAGTAGAGTGGATAGGGGAGAACCAGTGGATGTGTTGTATCTGGACTTTCAGAAGGCTTTCGACAAGGTCCCACATAAGAGATTAATATACAAACTTAAAGCACACGGTATTGGGGGTTCAGTATTGATGTGGATAGAGAATTGGCTGGCAAACAGGAAGCAAAGAGTGGGAGTAAACGGGTCCTTTTCACAATGGCAGGCAGTGACTAGTGGGGTACCGCAAGGCTCAGTGCTGGGACCCCAGCTTTTTACAATTTATATTAATGAACTGGATGAGGGAATTGAAGGCAACATCTCCAAGTTTGCGGATGACACTAAGCTGGGGGGCAGTGTTAGCTGTGAGGAGGATGCTAGGAGACTGCAAGGTGACTTGGATAGGCTGGGTGAGTGGGCAAATGTTTGGCAGATGCAGTATAATGTGGATAAATGTGAGGTTATCCACTATGGTGGCAAAAACAGGAAAGCAGACTATTATCTAAATGGTGGCCGATTAGGAAAAGGGGAGATGCAGCGAGACCTGGGTGTCAGGGTACACCAGTCATTGAAAGTAGGAATGCAGGTGCAGCAGGCAGTGAAGAAAGCGAATGGAATGTTAGCTTTCATAGCAAAAGGATTTGAGTATAGGAGCAGGGAGGTTCTACTGCAGTTGTACAGGGTCTTGGTGAGACCACACCTGGAGTATTGCGTACAGTTTTGGACTCCAAATCTGAGGAAGGACATTATAGCCATAGAGGGAGTGCAGAGAAGGTTCACCAGACTGATTCCTGGGATGTCAGGACTTTCATATGAAGAAAGACTGGATAGACTCGGCTTATACTCGCTAGAATTTAGGAGATTGAGAGGGGATCTTATAGAAACGTACAAAATTCTTATGGGGTTGGACAGGCTAGATGCAGAAAGATTGGTCCCGATGTTGGGGAAGTCCAGGACAAGGGGTCACAGCTTAAGGATAAGGGGGAAATCCTTTAAGACCGAGATGAGAAAAAACTTTTCACACAGAGTGGTGAATCTCTGGAACTCTCTGCCACAGAGGGTAGTTGAGGCCAGTTCATTGGCTATATTTAAGAGGGAGTTAGATGTGGCCCTTGTGGCTAAAGGGATCAGAGGGTATGGAGAGGAAGGCAGGTACGGGATACTGAGTTGGATGATCAGCCATGATCATATTGAATGGCTGCCCTTCGGCAGGCTCGAAGGGCCGAATGGCCTACTCCTGCACCTATTTTCTATGTATCTATGTATCTATGTATGAACTCTTTAGTTTTGCTGACATTGAGAGAGGTTATTTTCCTGGCACCAGCTGTTTAGTGACTTTACCTCCTCTCTATGGGCCGTCTCATTGTTGTCTGTGATGAGGCCCAGGATGTCGTGTCGTCAGCCGACTTTAGGATGATGTTAGAGCTGTGCTTAGCAGTAAAATCGTGCGTGAACAGGGAGTACAGGAAAGGACTGAGCACACAGGCCTGTGGTGTGCCTGTGTTGAGGATCAGTGAGGAAAAGGTATGGCGGCCGATTCTCACCACCTGGGGCCTGCCCGTCAGGAAGTCGAATATCCAGCCGCAGGTTGGGGTTCCTCTGAACTTTGCCTAAACCCTCCCTGCGTCACCCTCGCTGTCCTTAAAGCGACAGCAACCCTCACTACCGTGGCACCAGTCCAAATCTTTCCTCTGTTCATGAGGGTTTTGAGAACGGGATGATAAAACAATTGGTGCTCATGTTATAGGGAGGTTGCACGGCAGTCAAGGTCATGACCCGTGACCCGTACTGTTGCCATGCAATGCCGTCTGGAGTACAAGCAGTGAATGTCAAGTAAACACATACTATGGCTGCCAGTTCAGCCGGCCCTTCTGTCCCAGCATCCGGACTCCACACTCTGGTTCCACACTCGCAGACCCTGGGCCGTCTGTCTGCACGTTCGGGGGGTGGGGGGGAGGGTCGGGAGGGGCTCGGTCCGGGGGATAGGGTCGGGGGGGATAGTGTCGGGGGGGGGTAGGGTTGGGGGGGCAGTCTGGGGGAGGGGGGGTGCCAGGGTGCCGGTGGGGGGGGGGGAGCAGTGCCGGTGCAGCTCGGTCAGTGACTCTGGGTGGGCAGAGGGACCAGACTGTCCCCAACTCTGCTGCAGCTGACGGGGACGTTGCCGGGTTTTCGACCCCGTGTGTCCACTGTCCCGCTCCATCCGGCCCCGTGTTTGGGCGCTGCCGACCCACAGCACGTGACAGTGTGGCCGCACAGAGGGAGATGGTGCAGAGGGCGGTTCAGAGCGCTCAGTCACACTCCACAATCATTTTCAGCACAAAATTGAACATTTCGGCGGTTATTAACAGGTAAGAAAGTAAGTTTTTCGTGTGTTAACAGTGTATGCTGGAGGCTGCCATGTCCTCCAGACGGATTGAGCTGCTCCATGAGTCACGCCCTTTGACCTGCTGACCTTACGTGCAACCCCACCTATTGCAGACTGCCTGGGTTTCCAGCGAGTTTATTCAGCCAGTTTCTCCTTGTGACGTTTTTTTAATGTTACTACAGTATACCTTCCACCTCGATGGTTTAAAAATATAATGTGAAAAAAATGCCTTGGTTTACGGGGAAATTGTTAGATTATGACTGCGAAACACATGGGCAATTTAGGCTCAGTCAACGCGTTGCTAAAGGGATTTACTCAATTTTATTTTGGTTAATTTGGCAATTATTGCCAAGTGTTCATATTTCTGTCAGAAATTCTACCATATTTCTGATGGGGGGGTCCTGTCCCCCCGCATGTTTTGAGAGGTGGGGAACAATACCTCCCATGTTTTGTGAAACATTTTGCCGCAAAATCGCCTTGGAATTTTACTTTTTTTAAAAGCTCGGATTCAATGAGTACTGCAGAAAGATTGGAGTCGTTTATCACTTGATTCCTCTGAGACAAAAACGATTTGTTAACTCCCACTGTTAGTGGTTGTTAACTGCCAGTAGTTAACAAGTAGTTATACAATGTGTCACCAATGCATCGATATGCATTCCTCAGTAAATATAATTGTGTTTTGAACTTCAAGTATTACTGACACCGCGTTCCTTTAAATAAAATTCACGGGAGAATTTCTCCAAAACTGTCATTAAGGGCTCCGGACCGCCAGCCTGGCTTCTTCCTGGCATGCAGATACAGTCCCTCATTCACCCACGTTATTTAGTAATTTTTACCCATCATTTAGGGATGTTATATGAATTTAAAAAAATTATGTATGTTTATTTTTGTTAGTTTATCAAAATTTTCTTTATGTATGTTTCTGTCAATTTTTGAAGTTTATGTGTGTTGTTTTCACTGTCTCTCTCTCTCTTCTCTCTCTCTCTCTCTCTCTCTCTCTCTCTCTCTCTCTCTCTCTCTCTCCTTCAAGGTTAGTTCTTATGTTTGCCTTTATTTGCTTAGTTTTTTTTGTCTGTTATTTATCACATTGTGGTTGTAGCTTTTGAAAGATTTAAAAGGGTATCAGATTAAAACATTTCATATAACATCCCTAAATGTTGGCAGGTGGATCTAGTATATCTGGGACATGTTAGCTGGTGTGGGCAAGTTGGGTCGAAGGGCCTGTTTCCACACTATCACTCTATGACCTGATATGTTTATGAGCACAGTTGCCTCCATGCTGAAAATCTCCAGCACCAGTGTCCAGAGATACTTTCACGTCTGACTCCACTAATGCAGAGCGGCTATGGAAGTTGTGAAAACTGGCACTAACAACGGTCCATGTGTAAGGTCAGCACCTACCAACAATGAAAGCACCATGAAACCAGCTGCTGCAAGCCCTTCCCACGAGACGGGGTTTTAGCTCGGCATTAAAACTCAAAAAAGAGTTACATTGATTTAAAAACAAAAATATTACATGTATAAATAGTTTTTACATTCGGGAACCTGGTTAATTAAGTGGTGGGATTATTTCCCTGCCTAACTATGCCTTTGCTTTAGCCGGTTGTTACATCCATTCCATCCCTCCCTCGCAAAGATGTGAGATTTCATTAAGAGCACACTTGGATGGATAGATGCAAGCGGCATGTAAACATGTAAACATCTAGCGTCTCTTCCATGCGCGCAATGCATGAAGCCGATTAAATGAGGCAACTGTCACACCAAAGATAGACACAAAATGATGGACTCAGTGGGACAGGCAGCTTCGCTGGAGAGAAGCAATGGGTGACGTATCGGGTCGTGTCCCTTCATACTCAGTCTTCAGGTCTGAAGAAGGGTCTCAACCCGAAACGTCACCCATTCCTTCTTTCCAGAGATGCTGCCTGTTCCGCTGAGTTACTCCAGCTTTTTGTCTCCATCTTTGGTTTCAACCAGCATCTGTAGTTCCTTCCTATACAACTGTCACACCAAACTGATTGTCCAGGTTTGCTTGCTAAATATTGCATAAGACATGGTTAGAAGAAAGGGGAAGTTTTATATATATACTGCCTCTTTTATGCCTATTCAGGTGAAAGATTAAACATGTGGCAAATATGTTATTGCTGCCTTTGTGTCGGGGAAGGGGGAAAGTTGCAGTTGAATAATTTGCAATTTCCATTTCATTCTTTTCCATTCTGTGCGACGTGGGCTGGTCGATACCATGTTGCCCGGCTGTCTTTCACTCGTGCTCATGAGATTGATTTCAAGATGCTCAGATATCTTCTAATGCGGTCATTGTTCCGAGCGCCAAATCCCTTCAGCTGTACCTGCAACTGAAGCTATGGGTGGATTAGTAGACCTTGAAGAGGCATTGACACTTTGTTTTTATGTAGAGGGGTAATAGAGGTAAGGTATGTGATTTGAGAGCAATGTATCGTGTGCGGGGGGGGGGGAGTATGAGTTACTCGACACCGTTGCTAAAATGGCACTGTTAAATGCGCAAAGTTAAAAAAGACACAAATGAACTGAAAAAATGCAGATTATCTGGTGTTTTGTGCGTGGGAGCTTGTGTGCGTTACGCAGGCAACCAGACGGTATTTCTGTGTTTAAACAATAAATAAAATGTGCTTCTTGTTGGGGGGAGGGGGGGGGGGAAGTGGGAGTAGATAAAATTGTCGGTTGTCATGCACACTTGTCATTGGGCCGCCAGGAAATTTGTGTGCTCCCCATGTTTTAAAAGTGATTTCCGCCCAAGCTATGCATGTGGTTTGAAGCATGTCATAGTTATATTTAATCCTCCCGAGGATTCGACTCACCTCAAGCGTGGGTTAGCTGAGGGTGTCAGTACTTAATCCGTAAACTATTTTACAGTTATCGATGCGAGAAACGTAGCAATTGGAGTCGCAAGGTTCTGTAGATGCTGGTTTCTTGAACAAAACACAAAGTGCTGGAGTAACTCGGTGGTCCAGGTAGCATCTGTGTATTAAAATGGACAGGTGGCGGGTTGGGACCTTTCTTCAGACAGGAGGAGAACTTCTTCAAAGTTGGCATACTTTGAGAGACTTTTGTAATGGAGCAGTAAAATAGTGGGACAAGAAGATCAGTTTCGTTTATTGTCACGTGTACCGAGGTACAGTGTAAAGCTTTTGTTGCGTGCTAACCAGTCAGCAGAAAGACAATACATGATTGCAATTGAGCCATTTACACTGTAAAGATGCACTCGCTATCAAAACATGGAGGGGACGGGGGACACAATTTTTTGGCGGCCACGCGTGCATGCGCACACTCACACTTGCGCGAGGCTTCGGAGGCTCAATCCAGCGCTAAATGCAGCTCAACTGCCTGTCTTGCTGGGTTAACTACAGCCCTGGCTGGACTGACGGGATACCAGTGCTCCTTCTCCGCGCTGGCCATAGTTCCCGCAAGTCCAGGAAGGGTTGTAAGCTCACCTGACGGGACAGGCAGAGTTAGCTGGGTTTAGCACTGCTTCTCTGCGCTGGCCCGCCTGACTGCCGACCAAAGATCCTATAGCGGAGGATCTTTGCTGCCGACCTCTCTGGCCACCCGCGAGGGGGGGGGGGGTGGTCTGTGGACACGTCTCACAGTCGGAATCAATCCACCACCTGTTGGATAATTGGATCGATCATCTGAACCAGTAGCCACGGATCTACTGGTCAAACTATCCCTCCGTGGCGACACACGGCAGTCCCATCCCACTCTCTGGAACCATCCTCATACCCATCAGATGTCGGGTTTCCAGAGCCCTGGTTAAACACAGATAGTCACGATCAAGTCTCTGAAACCAGCCCCATCAGAGACTATGAGCAGGGGTAACTATAGATAGAGAATAGACACAAAAAGCTGGGGTAACTCAGCGGGATAGGCAGCATCTCTGGAGAGAAGGAATGGGTGATGTTTTGGGTCGAGACTCTTCTTCAGACTGGTTAGGGAAAAGGGAAACAGGAGATATAGACGGTGATGTGGAGAGATAAAGAACAATGAATGAAAGATATGCAAAAAAGTTATGATGATAAAGGAAATAGGCCATTGTTAGTTGTTTGTAGGGTGAAAGTTTGAAGCTGGTGCGACTTGGGGTGGGGGGAGGGATAGAGAGAGAGGGAATGCTGGGGCTACCTGAAGTGAGATAAATCAATACTCATACCACTGGTCTGTCAGCTGCCCAAGCGAAATATGAGATGCTGTTCATCCAATTTGCGTTTAGTCTCATTCTGACAATGGAGGAGACCAAAGACAGAAAGGTCAGTGTAGGAATGGGAAGGAGAATTAAAGTGTCCAGCAACCGGGAGATCAGGTTGGTTCAGGCAGACTGAAACAATCGCCCCCTTCCTCCTCCACACAACAACCTCTCCTCCAAATAGGTCGCTGGTCTCGCCGATGTATAAGGGATGGATAGAGAGGGAATGCAGGCATTACATGAAATGAGCGAAATCAATGTTCATACCGCTGGGTTGTAAGCTGCCCGAGCTAAATATGAGGTGCCGTTTCACCAATTTGTGTGTGGCCTCACTCTGACAGTGAAGGAGATCCAAGACAGAAAGGTCAGTGTGGGAATAGGAGGGGGAGTTAAAGTATTTAGAACAGGTAGGTTTGGGCAGATTGAGCAGAGGTGTTCGTGCCGAGCCTGCGCTTGGTCTCTGCAATATATAGGAGCCCACACCGACAACAATGGGTACAGTGGATGAGGTTGCAGGAGGTGAGAGTGAACCTCTGCCTAACTAGAAAGCACTGTCGGGGTCCCTGGACAGAGTCGAAGGGGACAGGTGTTGCATCTTCTGCGGTTGCAGGGGAAGGTACCTGGGGAAAGGGTGGTGTGGGCAGGAAGGGATGAGTTAACCAGGGAGTTATGGAGGGAACGGTCTCTGCGGAAGGCGGAAATGGATGGAGATGGGAAGATGTGACTGCTCTTGGGATCCTGTTGGAGGTGGCAGACATTTTGGAGGATTGTATGTTGTATGTGACGGCTGATGGGGTGGAAGGTAAGGACTAGCGGGACTCTGTTGCGATTAGGGGGATGGCGAGCAAGGGCAGAGCTGCGGGTACCGAAGATACAGGAGTGAGGGCCTCATCTATGATGGGAGAGGGAACCTCTGTTCCCTAAAGAATGAGGGCATCTCAGATGTTCTAGCATGGAACGCCTCATCTTGGGCGCAGATGCGGCGTAGACGGAGGAATTGGGAGTAGGGGATAGAGACTTTGCAGGAAGCAGGGTGGGAAGAAGTATAGTCGAGATGGTTGTGGAGTCAGTGGGTTTGTAATAGACATCAGTCAACCATAGAAAGGACCATTATGCCTATTCTAGCGGGTAGCTGCTCGTTCCCACCCCGCCCATCGCCTCGTCTCCTCCCGTGAAGCAGGCAGGTCAGGCACAGTCCGAGCCGGGTCTGATAATGTTAAACTTGCTGCCGCGCACCGACTCCAACATTCTTGATCTTTAACTGAAAGTTAACAATAGACAATAGGTGCAGGAGTAGGCCATTAGGTTCTTCAAGCCAGCACCGCCATTTAATGTGATAATGGCTGATCATCCACAATCAGTTCCTGCCTTCTCACCATTTCCCCTGACTCAGCTATCTTTAAGAGCTCTATCTAACTGTCACTTGAAAGCATCCAGAGAATTGGCCTCCACTGCCCTCTGAGGCAGAGAATTCCACAGATTCATAACTCTCTGGGTGAAACAGTTTTTCCTCATCTCTGTTCTAAATAGCCTACCCCTTATTCTTAAACTGTGGCCCCTGGTTCTGGACTCCCCCAACATCAGGAACATGTTTCCTGCCTCTAGCGTCCAATCCCTTAATAATCTTATATGTTTCAATAAGATCCCCTCTCATCCTAAATTCCATAGTATCCAAGCCCAGCCTTTCTTTCAACATATGAATTAACCTCGTGAACGTACGCTGCACTCCCTCAATAGCAAGAATGTCCTTCCTCGAACTTCAGATATTAATCTGCCATCCTGTTTTTGCGACCAAAGTGGATAACCTCACATTTATCCACATGAAATTGCATCTGCCATGCATCTGCCCACTCACCTGACCTGTCCAAGTCACCCTGCATCCTCATAGCATCCTCCTCACAGTTCACACTGCCACCCAGCTTTGTGTCATCTGCAAATTTTCAAATGTTATTTTGAATCCCTTCATGTTAATCATTAATGCATATTGTAAATAGCTGTGGTCCCAGCACCGAGCCTTGCGGTACCCTACTAGTCACTGCCTACCATTCTGAAAGAGACCCGTTAATCCCTACTCTTTGTTTCCTATCTGCCAACCAATTTCCGATGTCAGCACTCTACCCCCAATACCATGTGCTCTAATTTTGCCCACTAATCACCTATGTGGGACCTTACCAAATGCTTTCTGAAAGTCCAGGTATACTACATCCACTGGCTCTCCCTTGTCCATTTTCCTAGTTACATCCTCAAAAAATTGCAGAAGAATAGTCAAGCATGATTTCACCTTCATAAATCCATGCTGACTCAGACCGATCCTGTTACTGCTATCCAAATGTGCCGCTGTTTCATCTTTTATGATTGACTCCAGCATCTTTCCCACCACCGATGTCAGGCTAACTGATCTATAATTCCCTGTTTTCTCTCTCCCGACTTTCTTAAGAAGTGGAATAACATTAGCTACCCTCCAATCCACAGGAACTGATCCTAAATCTATGAAACATTGGAAAATGATCACCAATGCATCCACGATTTCTAGAGCCACTTCTAGAGTTAAATACTCAGGGTATTTAAATACCCTGCGATGCAGACCATCAGGCCCAGGGGATTTATCAGCCTTCAGTCCCATCAGTCTACCCAACATAATTTCCTGACTAATGTGAATTTCCTTCAGTTCCACCGTCACCCTAGGCCCTCTGGCCACTAGTACATCTGGGAGATTGTTTGTGTTTTCCTTAGTGAAGACAGATCCAAAGTACCTATTCAACTTGTGTGCCATTTCCTTGTTCCCCATAATAAATTCACCTGTTTCTGTCTTCAGTGATCCAACTTTGGTCTTAACTTTGTTTCTTCTTCACATACCTAAAGAAGCTTTTACTATCCTGCTTTAAATTCTTGGCTAGCTTACCTTCGTACCTCATTTTTCTCCCCATGTTGTATTTTTGGTTATCTTCTGTTGCTCTTTAAACATTACCCAATCCTCTGGCTTCCTGCTCATCTTTGCTATGTTATACTTCTATTTTATTTTTATACTGTCTTTGACTTCCCTTGTCAGCCATGGTCGCCCCTTACTCTACTTAGAATCATTCTTCCTCTTTGGAATGAACTGATCCTGCACCTTCTGTATTAATCCCAGAAATACCTGCCATTGTTGTTCCACTGTCATCCCTGCCAGGGTATCTTTCCAGTCAACTTTGGCCAGCTCCTCCCTCATGGCCACATAGTCCCCTTTGCTCAACTGTAACACTGACACTTCTGATTTTTCCTTCTCTCTCTCAAATTGTAGTTTAAAACGCATCATATTATGGTCACTATCTAATAATGGTTCTTTTACCTCGAGTTCCCTTTTCAAATGAAGTTCATTACACAACACTAAATCCAGAATTGCCTTCTCCCTGGTAGGCTCCAGTACAAGCTGTTCTATGAATCCATCAAAGAGGCACTCCACAAACTCCCTTTCTTGGGGTCCAGTACCAACCTGATTTTCCCAGTCTACCTGCATGTGGAAATCTCCCATAACAACCTCAGCATTACCTTTGTGACATGCCAATTTAACTTGATTCAACTTGCACCCTAATTCCAGGCTACTGTTTGGGGCCCTGTAGATAACTCCCACTAGGGTCTTTTTACCCTTACAATGTCTCAGTTCTATCCATACTGACTCTACATCTCCTGATTCTATGTCACCCCATGCAAGGGACTGAATTTCATTCCTCACCAACAGAGCTACCCCACCCCCTCTGCCCACCTGTCTGTCTTTTCGATAGGACGTATATCCCTGAATATTCACTTCCTAGCCCTGGCCCTCTTGCAGCCAAGTCTCTGTAATCCCCACAACATCACACTTGCCAATTTTTAACTGAGCGTTAAGCTCATCCACTTTATTTCTTATACTTCGTGCATTAACATATAATATTTTTAATCCATTACTCCCCTCACCTTTCATATCGATTCCTATTTCACTTGGCCATACTCACCTAGTACTTCCTGAGCTTTCTGCCCCGTTAATTCTGGTGTCTTTCTTAACTTTTCTCATATTCTCTTTCCCTTTAACTCCATCCTTATATCTCTAGTTTGGCTCATCTCCCCACTATTTAGTTTAAACCCACCCGTGCAGCAGTGGCAAACCTGCCTGCCAGAATGTTGATTCCCCGCCTGTTAAGGTGCAACCCGTCCCTTTTGTACAATTCACCCTTGCCCCAAAACAGATCCCAGTGGTCTAAGAATGTAAATCCCTGCTTCAGAGTTCAGCCCCGGAGAATGTTTTCGGCATGGATGTGGAGAGGATAGTTCCACTATTGGGAGAGTCCAGGACCAGACCTCAGATCACCTCTGAATAAAAGGATGTACCTTTAGAAATGAGATGAGAAGGAATTTCTTTAGTCAGAGGGTGGTGAATCTGTGGAATTCATTGCCACAGAAGGCTGTGGAGGCCATGTCAATTCGTATTTTAAAGGCGCGATATATTGATTAGTACAGGTGTTGGGGCTTATGGAGAGAAGACAGGAGAATGGGGTTAGGAGGGAGAGATAGATCAGTCATGATTGAATGGTGGAGTAGACTTGATGGGCTGAATGGCCTGATTCTACTCCTAGAAATTCTAAACCCCTTTTCACTTTGCAGTGAATTTAGTGGCGATTGTGATCCTGTCGCGGGGAAAGTGCGGCTTATCCACCTGCACCACTCGCTACCTGGTGGCCATGGCAGCGGCCGATCTACTGGTCGTTATCACCGAGGTCTTACTTTATCGCCAACATTCATTACTTGCCACTGAATTTCCTTTACATCACCCCTGTGTGCAGCACTCTCCTCGTGTTGCGTCGCGCAGCTACAGACTGTTCTGTCTGGTTCACCGTCACTTTCACCTTTGATCGCTTTGTCACCATTTGTTGCCAGAAGGTGAAAACACAATATTGCACCGGGAAAACTTCGTCTGTGGTTCTCACAACAGCCGGCGTTCTGCTCTGTCTGAAAAACGTTCCCTTTTATTTCATCTTTAAACCAAGACGGTTTATCGACAATGTACCGTGGTTTTGTTATGCAAAACCAAGTTATTACACTGACCCCGGGTGGGTGGCATTTGACTGGTTCAACACGGTTTTATCTCCGTTCCTCTCTTTTGCTATAATCCTGCCACTCAACGCGCTGACAGTCCGGTACATTTTAGTGGCCAGTCGGGTCCGTAAGGGGCTGAGGGGTCAGAGCAAGGGGGAGAACTGCAGTGACCCGGAGATGGAGAGCAGGAGGAGGTCTGTGGCTTTACTCTTCACCATCTCCGGCAGCTTCATCCTCCTGTGGCTGACGATTGTCGTAAACGTGATTTATTATCAGATCACAGGAACAGGAGGCCGAACCCACTGAATCTGAATATATATTTCACCACGTCGGCTATTTGCTGAGGAATCTCAACTGCTGCACGAACACATTTATTTACGCGGCGACCCAGTCCAAGTTCAGGGAGCAGGTGAAGATCTAATCCGCGTGTCCAGAAGTGTGTGTGTGTGTGTGTGTGAAGAGTGTCTTCGACCTTCAAGCTCGAGGGCACTTGCCTGGAAAGCCTCGAGCTGGATCGACCGTCCTCGTTGAAGCCGCGAGCTGGATCGACCGAAGCGCGAGCTGTATCTACAGACCACACACACACACACACACACACACACACACACACACACACACACACACACACACACACACACACACACACACACACACACACACACACACACACACACACACACACACACACACACACACACACAAACACACACACACACACACACACACACACACACACACACACACACACACACACACACAAAACACGAAGGTGGGGGCCATGAAGAGCGGAGTAGCGCTGTCTGCGCGTTGAAGATGAAGGTAAACGGCTGCCACAGAATACAGTAAGACCTTTAGAGAGCGGGGGGGGGGGAGGGGGTTGGAGAGATGGGGGGGAAAAGGAATGGAGCAGGTTTTAAGAAGTATAATACAGTTTAGCGGGCATTTTACCTACTGGTAGGTATGTTACAAAACTTACCTTCAGTCGCGCTGTAATTCTGCCACTGGCCGTGTGCGCGATTTTGGCGCCTTTAAGGGGGGGCGGGGTTAAAACGCGGGTTTCTCCTCCCTTGTCCTGGGAATATTTTGTTGGAGTACAAGCCTTGGCTGACAAAATCGTTCCTACCGGCGTTTTGTGAATTTTTTATTTTTATTAAATCGTCAATGTTAAAAGCAGCTCCTGAAGCGTCAACGCCGATAACGGGGACGGATTTCACACACGGGACAGGTAAACGAAAGTGCTTTCTTTAAATGTATAAAAGTGCTTCTTAAGAAGCCTTTAATTCACATTTTTTTATGCGACACGGTGATTTTATTCCCCGAATTAACGGCAGTATTTTTCATACCAATACGGGGTTAAATTCACCGCAAATCAACGTTCCAAAAGATCGCGTTCCAGTAATCCTCACTCGCAAGATGAATTAAATCCCCATTAATTTACAGGTATTAAACATTCAATTCCTTCCATTTGGCTGTAAATTCATGAAAATTAGATTTAAAAATTATGTTATATGTGAATTATTGTGTGAATGTTATTTGGACACTTAGGCTATTTTAAAATGTTAATCTATTCTTAAGAAATTGATAGATGTTTAGATCTAGTAATTGAATTTTGTAATTAGCTACAATTAGGTAACTAACAAATTATATGCTTTAAAGGCCTGTCTCACGAATCTGCGGTCATTGGCGGTGAAACGGGAAGAATCTGCCGCCATAGACCGCGCACTCGTGAGAAAGAACAATTCCCGGGCCGTGCGATGGTGTTCCCAACACCGCGCGGTGCAAAAATAAAATCGACAATGTCGAAAACACTATACTCACCGCACAACCTCCACCAGTGATGCACGAGTGCGCACGGCCGCTCGCACGGGCCGCCGCCAGTGTGGGTCGAGCGCCGTGCGTCAAACCTCCTCTGCCACAGCCGCCGCCAGTGAGGCACGTGTGCTGCGCGGCCGCAGTCACAGCCACCGCTACAGCGCCGCGATCAGGATGGCCGCCGCCACAGCCGCCGCTGGTGAGTCACGTGCGGGGGCCGACGTCATCGCAGTCGGCCCGCCCTTTTTTTACTTACCGCAAGCACGTGGGACCCGCCGTGTTTGAATTAACTCGGCCCCGCGCAACATCCGTGCGCCGCTCCGGTGGATAGGCTCGACGCTCTCGCCGTTGCCGCGCGGTCCTCGCTACCGGCGATGCCGCGCTTTACCGCCGATGACCGCAAACAGGTAAGACAGAGCCTTTACTTTCATGTCTTCGAAGTAAGATTGTTTCATATTTGTTTTAGAATGCTTCAATCTATAATACCTGAAAATTCCTTTCAGTTATCATAATTTTTAAGAAAGTTATGGGCTTTTAACTGTCCTCGATCACAGCTTTTGTGTTAAGTCAATGGAAAAGCAATAGGAACTAGATGCTAATTTCTGAGTATGATAATGGCCATAACTTTTTTAATACTGAAGATATGAAAGTGAATTAAGTGTCAAATTAAACTTCTTTTTATGCTTTATCTGATGGGATAAATTGCAGACTTTATTTTTAAAATCTCAAAATTTATAACATTGCTACTACTGGTGGGTCTTCCAGGTTGTGAAACTCCAATGAGCCAATCAAAATGTCCGGTCAGCGAAGGAGATTGCCTATGACTGCCTTCGACTGCCTGTAACTAAATATCGACCTCACTCCACTGCCCTTCGACCAAACGGCAACCTATTTTGAGTCGAGGCCGGTTTTAATCATGATGAAAAAAAGCAGCACCTAGATGAAGCCTCGACCATGCGGAAACCACCTTTGGCCATTAGGGAGAGTGACCAAAACCTCCGGTGACCTCGTGGCGACCTTGCAGCGACCACGGGGGGCGAGCAAGGTCACCAGAGGTTGCTGTGGAGGTCTCCTAAGTGGGACAGGCCCTTAAATCAGCCTTTTTGGCCATTTTACCTGGATTGGACGCGAAGGACGAGAAGTCGAAGTCAAGATGCCAAACGGACATCACGCTGAAAGGACATCACGCTGAATGGACATCACGCTGAATGGACATCACGCTGAATGGACATCACGGCAAAACACTGAGAAGCCGAACGGACAAGAATCCGGGAACAGGATTGGTCCAACACCTTGGCAGTCATCGACAAAGGTCAGCGATTGTTCCAGATGCCCGTGTCCGTTCGGCATCTTGGCTTCGGCTTCTCGTCCTTCGACGTCCTGTTCGCACACGTTAATATTGATGTTAACACCAGATAATTTGAAAAAATGCGAGTAATTATGTGCAACTAAGCAACTTTGGTCATTTAAGTTAGTATATATTATCATTTTTAACCATATTTTGGTGGTGGAAATACATGCCTTTTATTGTCAATAAATGCCTTTTCATGCCTTTTTGTAATGTTATGCCTATTTGTCTGCCTATTTCAGAGTTTTTAGTGCCTAAACAACCTGCCTCTACTCATTAGTAAATACACGCCAGCCAGAGGCAGTTGCAGTCTCTCTGCTCCAGGCTCTGGCGGTGAATGTCAGGAATGTCCACATCTCAGTCCTGGGCAGATCATCCCATCAACGGCTCAGCTCCGGGACCTCCAGCCCATCACGGCGAGATCTGTCACATTTCCCAAATCATCTCATCTCCCTCCGCAGTGGGGACCAGTCTGGGGTAAACTCCACCCTGGGACCAATCGCCGCATCTCTCTGCACAGTTTTCAGTTTGAGTTGAGTTTATTGTCACGTGTACCGAGGTACAGTGGAAAGCATTTGTTGCGTGCTAACAAGTCAGAAAAAAGACAATACATGATTACAATCGAGCCATCCACAGTGTACAGATACTGGATAAGGGAATAACGTTTAGTGCAAGTTAGAGCCAGCAAAGGATAGTACGAGGGCCACCAATGAGGTAGATGTTAGTTCAGCACTGCTCTCTGGTTGTGGTAGGATGATTCAGTTGCCTGATAACAGCCGCTGAATCTGGAGGTGTGTGTTTTCACACTTCTGTACCTTTTGCTCGATAGAGTGAGGAATGGTCTGATGTAAACTCCATCCTGTGACCACTCATCCCAATTGGGCAGCTCAATGGCGCAGCAGTAGAGTTGCTGCCTCACAGCACCAGAGACCTGGGTTTGATCCTGACTACAGGTGCTGTCAGTACGGAGTTTGCATGTTCTCCCTGTGACCTGCGTGGGTTTTCTCCTGGTGCTCCGGTTTCCTTCCAAACTCCAAAGATGTGCAAGTGCGTGGGTGAATTGGCTTCAATGAGTTGTAAAATTGTCCCTTGTGTGTTGGATAGTGCTAGTGTGTGGGGATCGCTTGTCGCCGCGGCATGGGCCTGTTTCCACACTGTATCTCTAAAATCTAAAAGTCCCATCTCTACAGTGGGGACGGGTCTGTGGTAAACTCCACACTGGGACCATCTCCATTCACAGTGGGGATAGATTAAACTCTGCTCTGGGATTATTTGTCCCATCTCCCTCCGCAGTAGGACCCACTCTGGGGTTATCTCCGCCCTGGGACCAATTGTCCCATCTCCCTCCATGGTTTAGATCTGCCTCTTGACCATGGTCCATCTGGTATAACCATCCCCAGACGGTTGTCCAATCTCCCACTGGTGACTGGTCCGTCTGGTGAGCCCTTCCCCCAGGTACCACTGCCCCATCTCTCTCCTGAGGGTGGTTCCCCTCTTGTAATCTCCTCCGGCGTGGGACGGCATTTAGTCCAGACCATAAGATCGACCTCACTCACCCGAAACCAGCACAAATAACAAGAGGAGTCGAATACAGGAGCAAAGAAGTCCTTCTGCAGTTGTACAGGGCCCTAGTGAGACCACACCTGGAGTATTGTGTGCAGTTTCGGACCCCTAATTTGAGGAAGGACATTCTTGCTATTGAGGGAGTGCAGCGTAGGTCTACAAGGTTAATTCCCGGGATGGCGGGACTGTCATATGCTGAGAGAATGGAGCTGCTGGGCTTGTATACACTGGAATTTAGAAGAATGAGAGGGAATCTTATTGAAACATATAAGATTATTAAGGGTTTGGACATGCTAGAGGCAGGAAACATGTTCCCGATGTTTGGGGAATCCAGAACCAGGGGCCGCAGTTTAAGAAAAAGGGCTAAGCCATTTGGAGACGAGGAAACACCTTTTCACCCAGAGGATTGTGAATCTGGGTGAAAAAGTGTTTCCTCGTCTCCAAATGGCTTAGCCCTTTTCCTTAAACTGCGGCCCCTGGTTCTGGATTCCCCCGGGAGGGCGGTGGAGGCCGGCTCTTAAAGATAGTGGAGTCATGGGATATGGGGAGAAGGCAGGAATGGGGTACTGATTGAGGATGATCAGCCATGATCACATTGACCCGAGGGGCCAAAGAGCCTACTCCTGCACCTATTTTACTTCGGAGTCACGTGAGTGACTACGTGAAGAACCCCGCCAGTGCTCCTGCGCGTCATTACGTCAGACGCCTTGCCGCAAACGGACGTGAGGAGCAGAGCTCCTCGAGTGGTTTGTAGTTATTCAACTACAAGGTAAGTAAAAACTTTTTTCAGGTTTTCCAGGTCCGTTTACTGTGGGTCTATGGGGATTTTTTCCACAGACGCCATGGGAAAAAACGGACAGGGGGAAGAGGCGAGCGACACAGCCGACAGAAGTCGGGAAAGTCGGGAGTCCGCGGTTAGAGACCAACCGCCTCTAAACCCCGGTACAGTCGCCAGCGGTGAGCATAGCGACTGTGGACCTGGGGCTGGTGAAAACACTGTCAGCGCCTGTCGGGCAAAAGACAAAGTTTAAATCCCAACGGGCCACGGAGGGAGCCCCAGGCAATGGAAGTAGCTCCAGGGCTAGATACTGCTTTCGAGCATATTGCCCAAATAGAAAGCCTTTTACATAGGCTGTTGGAGCAAAGTTCACTCAGGGAGGAGTGTACTGAAAGCAAGCTGCTGGAAACAACTCAAACAGCTCCTGGTACAGGGCTAGATACTGCTTTCGAGCGTATTGCCCAAATAGAAAGCCTTTTTCATAGGCTGTTGGAGCAAAGTTCACTCAGGAAGGAGTGTACTGTAATCCAAGCTGCAGGAGCAGCTTAACAGCACCTGGCTCAGGGCTGATGGAATGCACCCTCAGGAATGAGGAGCGTGCTACGGGTCATGAGATTTCAGACCCCGACTCTGACGGTGAGGCTGTACAAGGCGATGAACGGCAGCTGCCAGATGTTCCACACCTGGCAGTAGGATTCGCTGCCCCGTCAGGGTCAGGAGAGCCATTAGGAGAAGAACTGGCCTCCTTAATAAATTACTTGGTTTACCATTAGCTGGAACAGCAGGAAATGGATGAGACTGCAAGAAGTAACTGTGGGTTGCTGAAAGCAGCAGCAGTGAATCAAATTATCTGGAATCAGTGCAGAGAATATTAAAGCTTCTGGGTTCTGGAATAACTGCTTTTACCAGAATAGCAGGTAACAACCAAAAGATGACGAAGTTGCATCAGCAAGCACTGGGGTTGCTAATGCAGCACCCACTTCGAGATCAATTATCTGAGGAAAGTGCTATACGGTGTACTATGAATCCGAAATTCGCAGCACTCTGCAAACCAAGTAATATACAATTACCCAACTTACTCTTTGGAGAGGATCTCGGGAGACGTATTAAAGAGTTGGAAGATGAAGCGAAAACAGGATTGATAAATACATCAATGGTTGCAAAGTCTGTAAAGAGGAAGTATCCTTTCAGACGTCATACGGATCCTAGATCAGGACCAAGTCGCTCATCAACGCAGGGACGTAGCTGGCGGCCTGCAGCGGGAGTAAGGACAAGTGGTTGTGCTTCCGGGAGAATCCAGGGATCTCAAAATACTCAAATGACTCAAGAGGTAGGTGGACCTGGTTCTCAGGGGAACATACTAACTGGATTAAGTCCAAAAGTTGGAGGCAGATTACGTCTCTTCTATAAACATTGGAAGAAGATTACTTCAGATGTGGTAATTCTGAATAATATACAAGTTCGTTCAAATTGAAGAAAATTGCCTGTCCAGCATGTTCCTAGCAGAACTCTCCACTTTGCGAAGTAATGGAGGTTCAAGTTGCGCTTCAAAACCCTATATATAAAAGGTGTTATTAAAGAATCAGTCTACCAAATTCACCAATTTGGGTCAAAAATATTCCCTCGATCAAAAAAGGATGGAGGATGTAGGATTATTATAGACTTGACAAGTCTGAATCCTTTTGTTCAGTGTTTGTTCACTTGCAAGATATGAAGTATTTTAAATTTACATGGATGAACCAATTAGGGCAGTTCAAAGCTCTGCCTAAAGGGTTAACGTTCCCTTCCAGAATATTTATAAAAATCAATTCTGGGGTTGCTGAGAGCCAGGGGCATGTACTAATGGTATACCTGGATGATGTCCTGATTATAGGAAGGACAAAACAATCAACAGAAGCATCGGTTGCAGTAATAAAATCAAACTTTTGAAAGTTTGGGGGTTTCTAAATTCATCCAAAGAAATCAAGGTTAAAAACATGTACCTCGATTAATTATTTGGGGTTCACAATTGATTTAGCCCAAATGCAAATTACTTTGCCCAGTGAAAAAAGGGTGGAGTTGATTAAAGATTGCAGTAATCTGTTAAACGAGCAAACAACCTCTAATCAGACAGGTGGCTCGAGTACTGGGAAAATTAGTAGATTCCCAGCAGTCCAGTATGGACCATTACATTATCAACAGCTGCAGAGAATTAAAGAACAGGCACTGAGAGTAAATGCTGGTCATTTTGATAGAACCATGCAAGTAACAACAAATGCTGTTTCTAAGCTGCAGTGGTGGATTCTACATGTCTCAAGCAGTTCAGGCAAAGTGCTGATTGAACAACCTTCCATGATATTACAAACTGATGCCAGTGCACTAGGATGGGGTGCAACTGACTTAACATGGATCTGCGGAGGCAGATGGAATCAGGAAAAGTTAGTGTTACTGCAGACATGGGGAATTACCTATTTTGAGCTTTCAGGAGGTTTCTATGGACTCCAAGCTTATGGTTCTAACACAACTAAAAGGAAGGTTCGTTCAAATTAATAAACACAACAGTAGTTGCCTATATTAATGATATGGGTGGAATTAAGTCGGTGTCATGTGACAAAATGGTTAAATCAACTTCGATCTTGGTGTATTGAAAAGAACATTTGGTTTTCAGCTATCTATCTACCAGGTAGAATGAACACGATAGCAGACACCTGGTCTCGAAAAGTTCCATGATAATAAAGAATGGATGTTGAATCAAGAGGTATTCAATGATATAGTAATCAGATTTGGAATGACCGACATCGACTTGAATCATCAGCTATCGAGATATGTCTCATGGAAACCAGATCCAGGAGCAGTGGCGATTGATGCTTTCTCGCTACATTGGGGTGGTATGTTTTCATATATATTTCCACCTTTCTGCCTCATAAGCCAATGTTTGCTTAAAATCAGGCAAGATGCTGCTTCAAGGATATTGGTAGTACCAGATTGGCCTATACAGCCATGGTATCTGTTGATATTAGAATTAACAACACAAATGTTGATGAAAGTCCCAAAAAGGAGTAATTTATTGCTGCACCCTGTAACAGGGTAACAACATCCATTATATGATCGTTTGGATTTGTTGATTTTCAGGTTTTAAGAATGCCTTTTCTGGGACGAGGACTGTCTGAGCATACTGTGGACATGCTTACGGCAGCCGGGAGGAAGAGCACTCAAAAACAGTACCTTTCTTATATTAAGAAATGGGAAGAGTTCTGTGTACAAAAGAATGTGCAATAAAGTACTGCAGATATTTCAAATGTTTAGAATTTCTGTCAAAACTTTATTATGATGAAGGTCTGAGTTGTAGTGCAATTAATTCAGCCAGAAGTGCATTGTCCTCATATTTGGTTCTGGATTCAGAAAGAAACTCAATTGGGTCACACCCAATTGTTTCCAGACTAATGAAAGGAATCTTTAATTCCAAACCACCGAAACCTAGGTACGTGACAATCTGGGATGTAAGTGTGGTACTGAAACTACTTCGTGAATGGTCATCAAGTGTGTCTTTACCTTTGGTCAAGCTCAGTATGAAAGTATTCATGCTTATGGCATGAGTGACAGCACAACGAGTGCAAACACTTGGAAAATTACAAATAGACAGTATGGAAGTAACTGAAGACAAGGTTACATTCTATATCTATGACCTACTAAAGTAAATTAGGCCAGGTGTGACCGGATTTAAAATTATGCTAGCAGCATATCCAAATGATCCATGTCTCTGTATTAAGACATATTTATTACAATACATTGAGGTCACAAAGAATTTGAGAATACGGAAACTGGGTTGTTGATCACACACAAGAAACCACACAAGAGAGTTTCAATACAGACTATTTCCAGATGGATAAAAGAAGTCTTAACAGCTGCTGGTATTAACATTTATGTTTTTACGTCTCACTCGTCTAGGGCAGCAGAAACGTCGGCGGCCAGGGCAAAAGACGACCCCGTCGACCATATCCTCGCAGCCGCCGGGTGGTCCAATGAGTTGATGTTTCAACATTTTTACTATCGGCCTATTGTTAATGCGGGGTTGTTTGCAGAAACTATTTTAAGTTCTGTGTAAATGCCTCTGGTTTAAAGGGGATCTGATTCATTTCATTATTGAAATGAATTACTGCATTTGTGGTACAAATGTTATTATGAATGCATGATTGATTATTCTCGTTCCGAGTCAATCTATGCAGTGAGAAGCCGGGATTGATCCACGGCATGAAATCACAAAGCTTTAAAATCTTCACGTAGTCACTCACGTGACTCCGAAGTAAAATAGTAAGATTAAACGAGAACTTACCTAAGTTTGAAGTTTGATCTTTATTTTATGAGGAGTTACGTAGGTGATTACGTGCCCACCACGACCCTACCCTCTATCATAAAGGTCAGATGGAAGTTCTTGTATTACTCGTTTTATTATGAGACTATATTACTTCGGTTGTTGTTTTTTGTGATTTCACACCGCTGCTTTGAAGATTGATGCGCAGGCGCACTGGCGGGGTTCTTCACGTAATCACCTACGTAACTCCTCATAAAATAAAGATCAAACTTCAAACTTAGGTAAGTTCTCGTTTAATCTTACTATTATCTATTGTCTATTCAGCAGCTCCTGATTCACCTGTTTATTTCCAAAGTTAGACAGTGTGAACCACTCTCCCCTCACACTCCCTGCTATCTCCACCCCTCCCCTCACACGCCCTGCCATCTCCACCCCTCCCCACGGGATGCTAGTGCTTCTGCTGGGTCTGCACAAGAATGAGGAGGCTGGAGAATCCACAGCTTGTGACGCTTTGGCAGACGTAGGTCGACCTGTAGCCCTGGTCTCGCTGCTGTTTCTCTGAGGCACAGACGTTCTGATCACTGTATATTGTGCACCTGTCATGGAGAGAGGAAGGAGTAGAGAGAGAGAGGGCGGTGTAATGGGGAGAGAGGGTGATCGGTAGAACCAGAGGGAAGGATGTGAAGGAAGTGGTGTGATGGGGAGAGAGTGAGAGAACGAGGAAGACTGGCCAGGCGCAGCCATGGGCGGAAATCCTGGGGGAAACAGAGGGGGGGGGGTCCACCCCCCGTGTTTTGACAGGTGGGGGACAATCCCCCCATGTTTTGTAATCCGGATTTTGAAATTCGTTGAAAAAAAAAAACTATTCAAATCTCCACTTTCCATGAGACAGTGGGGGTGTCACTATTAAGCGCTTGTTAAATGTCTCTAATAACATCGTATTAGCACGATGTGTCACCAATTGTGTTTTGACCTTCCAAAGCTGTCTGATGCGGGTACAATTACCATTTGAACTAATTGGATGTATTGGTGGATGGGAAAGATTTGAACGGGTATTGGAGTTAAAAGGGGTAAGGTCATTAAGGAATCTGGTCGAACGGTTCCTGGCTGGCATGCAGGTAAGTCCCTCTTTCAGGTTACTCATGTTATTTAGTATTTTTTCCCATCTCTCTCTATTCCCTCCAAGGTTGGTTCTTCTGTTTGTCTTTATTTGCTTCAGTTTTATTTGTTTGTGTTATTTATCACATTGTAGCTTTTGAAAGATTCAAGCGGGTAACAGACGCTTTCTAAGGGCTGAATCGGCGCGTTCGCGGTGCCTTTCATCGCCTGGTGCGGCTTAAAATCAAACTGCTGCTTCGAGGCGATTGAGGCTCCCGATGTTGAAGCCCCTGTCAGACGATTTTAAACCCGCTGGGTGATGAAAGGCCCCATGAACGGGCCGGTTGAAGCCCCTCGATTCGGTGAGGACGAAGCTGCTGTTGCTGGAGTTCGCAGTCGGTCACCAACCAGGTCAGCTCCCGACGTCACAGGGCCCACGGCTGAAGCCTCCAAAGCCTTGTGTGTGCACGCATGCGCGTGCACACGGCCAGCAAGAAATTGTGTCCACCCATGTTTTTATAGCGATTTTCGTCCCTGGGCGCAGCGTGGACTTACCATTGTGGAGCGGGTCGATCCCTTGTCGGGGATCGCTAGAAGTGCTCCAATCGCCGGCCTGAGACCTATAACATCGTGAAGCCGCGGTCTCCGGTAAGAAAGTGGCCGATTCGGGAACTCCAGGGCGCGATCATCCCGACAAGAGGGCCGTCCATAACGGCAACTGCGGAGGGTCAAGGTCCCGACCAAGAGTGAACGAAGGAGGAACATTGACTGAACGTTCTTGCCTTCCTTCACAGTGAAGAATGTTGACTCCACTGTGGTGGATGTTTATGTTAAATCTATCGTGTATTGTGTTCGTTTTCATTGTATGGCTGCATGGTAACTCAATTTCACCGTACCTTAATTGGTGCATGTGACTATAAAACGTGAACTTGAACTTGAATGTGAAGAGAGGGCGTGGAAGTATTGGGGAGAGAGAGACAGTTGGAGGAGTGGAGAAAGAAAGGGTCAGAGAAGTGGGGAGAGAGCTAGTGAAGTGGGGTCCAGATGGCTGGGGAACCGGGAAGAGTTGGTGCCGCAAGGGAGGTGGAGAAATAACCAGAGTGTTGAGGAATAACTGGGACAGGAGCGGCTGGAATGAGGGCCAGACGATTTGGGAAAGAGTGGCTGAAGGAATATTGGAAGAGTGTGCGGGAGAAAGAAGAGCGGGCCGGAGAAATGGGGGGAGAGAAATGCCAGAGGAGTAGGGGTGGGGAGAGAGAGGCAGAGGGGTGGGGAAGAGGGCCAGAGCAGTTGGGAGGGTGAGCTGAGAGAGTTAGGGCTGTCGTAGTGGGGGAGTGAGAGCAGGAAGGATTGGGGTAGCAAGGGTGGGGGCCAGAGAGGAGGAGGGTGGAGATTGGTTACATTACTTACTACAATGTAGTGCTTTATTAATATAAGCTCCGCCTACTACCACACCATTCATATTATCGCAACCCGACATGTGCTGTTAGTTGGTGATGCAGCAGGGTAGAACTAACATGCTGTAGTGTGTTGTATACGTTACTCAGTAAATACTGTTGTACCAGATGCGTGAGTGTGATTTACTCAACATGGTGTCGGACGAGGTCAACCCACTCCGTGTTTAAGTATATTGGTTTTTTATTTTATTTCCAGTGTTTTATTTCACCCGTTTTGTCCGATATCTCATGTTGCTATGCCAATTAATTCCGTAAACCTGATCCTCTGGTTTGTGACTCAGACCTCGCTGAACGTTGGCAGATTTGCGAGCACGACTTTAAATTTTATATCCTTGCTACTCATCGCAACGTTCCACCAGACCACCATGCCTCTATACTTCTCAACATCGCTAGCCCAACATCTATCAAACGAACAGAGCGCTTTGACCTTGCTCCTACAGTTCTGGATCACAACAATCAGATCGTGGTACCTGCTGAAACTTTAGATAATCCCGAAGTTCTGATCACTAAATTCAGACCGTTTTGTGGCCTTCGCACTAACTCAGTACTGGAACGTACTGATTTTTTTGATCGATTTCAGCTACAAGGAGAACCAGTGGAAACTTATATCAGCACCCTAAAACTTATTGCTGCACGCTGCCATTTTGGGAATCTGTGTGATGAATTCATCTGCGACAGACTGGTGGGTGGAATCCTCAGTGACAAAGTACGTGATGAATTACTCCGTGATACTGAACTTACCCTGGTCAGAGCTGAACATGCTTGTCGCATTGCTGTGTAATTGTATAAGGGTTGTAAAAACAAGCCTGAAGGCTTTGTGTCTCAATGCAAGGAGCATTCGCAATAAGGTGGATGAGTTTAATGTGCAGATAATTATTAACAAATATGATATAGTTGGGATCACGGAGACATGGCTCTAGGGTGACCAAGGCTGGGAGCTGAACATCCAGAGATATTCAATATTCAGGAGGGATAGACAGAAAGGAAAAGGAGGTGGGGTAGCGTTGCTGATTAGAGAGGAGATTAACGCAATAGAAAGGAAGGACATTAGCTTGGAGGATGTGGAATTGATATGGGTAGAGCTGTGAAACACTAAGGGGCAGAAAATGCTAGTGAGAGTTGTGTACAGGCCACCTAACAGTAGTAGAGGAATTGAGGATGGCATCAAACAGGAAATTAGAAATGCGTGCAACAAAGGTAAAACAGTTATAATGCCAGATTGGGTGAATGAAATTGGCAGGGGTGCTGAGGAAGAGGATTTCTTGGAATGTATTCGGGATAGTTTTCTAAACCAACATGTAGAGGAACCAATGAGAGAGCAGGCTATTCTAGACTGGGTATTGAGTAACGAGGAAAGGTTAGTTAGCAGTTTTGTTGTGCGTGGCCCCTTGGGCAAGAGTGACCATAATAGGTTGAGTTCTTCATTTGGATGGAGAGTGACATTGTTAATTCAGAAACAAGGGTACTGAACTTACAGAAAGGTAACTTTGAGGGCATGAGACGTGAAATGACCAAGATAGACTGGCAATTGATTCTTAAAGGGTTGACGGTGGATATGCAATGGAAGGCATTTAAAGACTGCATGGATGCAACATTTGTTCATCCCAGTTTGGCAAAAGAATAAATTAGGGAAGGTAGTGCATCCGTGGATAACAAGGGAAATCAGGGCTAGAATCAAAACAAAGATAAAGCATACATATTAGCCAGAAAAAGCAGCCTACCAGAGGACTGGGAGAAATTTAGTCCAACAGAGGAGGACAAAGGGCTTAATTAGGAAAGGGAAAATAGATTATGAAAGAAAACTGGCAGGGAACAAAAAAAAACTGACTGCAAAAGCTTTTATAGATATGTGAAGAGAAAAAGATTAGTTAAAACAAATGTGGGTCCCTTGCAGTCAGAAACAGGTGAATTGATCATGGGGAACAAGGACATGGCAGACCAATTGAATAACTGCTTTGGTTCCGTCTTCACTAAGGAAGACATAAATAATTTGCCGGAAATAGCAGGGGACCAGGGGTCAAATGAGATGGAGGAGCTGAGTGAAATCCAGGTTAGTCGGGAAGTGGTGTTAGGTAAATTGAATGGATTAAAGGCCGATCAATCCCCAGGGCCAGATGGGCTGCATCCCAGAGTGCTTAAGGAAGTAGCCCCAGAAATAGTGGATGCATTAGTGATAATTTTTCAACACTCTTTAGATTCTGGAGTAGTTCCTGAGGATTGGAGGGTAGCTAACGTAACCCCACTTTTTAAAAGGGAGGGAGAGAGAAAACGGGGAATTACAGACCTTAGTCTAACATCGGTAGTGTGGAAAATGCGAGTCAGTTATTAAAGATGGGTTAGCAGCACATTTGGAAAGTGGTGAAATCATTGGACAAAGTCAGCATGGATTTATGAAAGGTAAATCATGTCTGACAAATCTTTTAGAATTTTTCGAGGATGTAACTAGTAGAGTGGATAAGGGAGAAACAGTGGATGTGTTATATCTGGACTTTCAGAAGGCTTTCGACAAGGTCCCATATAAGAGATTAGTATGCAAACTTAAAGCACATGGTATTGGGGGTTCAGTATTGATGTGGATAGAGAACTGGCTGGCAGACAGGAAGCAAAGAGGAGTAGTAAACGGGTCCTTTTCAGAATGACAGGCAGTGACAAGTGGGGTACCGCAAGGCTCAATACTGGGACCCCAGCTATTTACAATATATATTAATGATTTGGACGAGGGAATTGAATCTCCAAGTTTGCGGAAGACACGAAGCTGGGGGGCAGTGGTAGCTGTGAGGAGGAAGCTAGGAGGCTGCAAGGTGATTTGGATAGGCTGGGTGAGTGGGAAAATGCATGGCAGATGCAGTATAATGTGAATAAATGTGAGGTTATCCACTTTGGTGGCAAGAACAGGAAAGTAGACTATTATCTGAATGGTGGCCGATTAGGAAAAGGGGAGATGCAACGAGACCTGGGTGTCATGGTACACCAGTAATTGAAAGTAGGCATGCAGGTGCAGCAGGTAGTGAAGAAAGCGAATGGTATGTTAGCATTCATAACAAAAGGATTGAGTATAGGAGCAGGGAGGTTCGACTGCAGTTGTTCAGGGGCCTTGGTGCGACCACACCTGGAGTATTGCGTACAGTTTTGGTCTCCTAATCTGAGGAAAGACATTCTTGCCATAGAGGGAGTACAGAGAAGGTTCACCAGGCTGATTCCTGGGATGGCAGGACTTTCATATGAAGAAAGACTGGATAGACTCGGCTTGTACTCACTAGAATTTAGAAGATTGAGGGGGATCTTACAGAAACGTACAAATTCTTAAGGGTTTGGACAGGCTAGATGCAGGAAGATTGTTCCCGATGTTGGGGAAGTCTAGCACAAGGGGTCACAGTTTAAGGATAAGGGGGAAGTCTTTTAGGACCAAGATGAGAATTTTTCTTTTCACACAGAGAGTGGTGAATCTGTGGAATTCTCTGCCACAGAAAGTAGTTGAAGCCAGTTCATTGGCTATATTTAAGATGCAGTTAGATGTGCCCCTTGTGGCTAAAGGGATCAGGGGAGTATGGAGAGAAGGCAGGTACAGGATACTGAGTTGGATGATCAGCCATGATCTTACTGAATGGCGGTGCAGGCTTGAAGGGCCGAATGGCCTACTCCTACACCTATTTTCTATGTTTCTATGAACTTACTGAGTCTCACACTAAATCAATGGTGCCAGGACTGCATTCCTCGTAGAATGTTGATGCTACTGACGGAGCATCAGAACGGACGAGGAAACACCTTTTCTTAGAATGGAGACGAGGAAACACTTTTTCTCACAGAGAGTGGTGAGTCTGTGGAATTGTCTGCAGCAGAGGGCAGTGGAGGCAGGTTCTCTGGATACTTTCAAGAGAGAGCTAGATAGGGCTCTTAAAAATAGCGGAGACAGGGGATATGGGGAGAAGGCAGGAACGGGATACTGATTGGGGATGATCAGCCATGATCATATTGAATGGCGGTATTGGCTCGAAGGGACGAATGGCCTACTATTGCGCCTATTGTCTATTGACACCTCCTACCACACCCAGCGCTCACAGTCCAATACATCATCTAGACAATCTCACAGATTTATTGAAAAGTGTTCTAACTGTGGCGGGTCACACCCCGCTGATCGCAAACTGCCTTGCCTTTGGTAAATTATGCCACTTTTGTAAAAGAATAAATCGTTTAATTAAATGCTGTCGAGCTCAGTTCCATGGCAGCCTGTACACCTGTTAAATCATGAAGATTCTGACAACGAGTACCAGGAGCTACCAGCACCTCCTCCAGATACTCTCTCCGAGCCTGATGATAACAGACATAACATACACTCTCAGGTTGATTCCACTTACAAGCACCTCGACCCTGAAGTTTCACTTTGTGTCAACAATACCATTACTGTTGCAAAGATCGACACTGGGGCCAAATTTAACGTCATGTCATTGTCTGAATTTACACGAGTCAAGGATGCCAAATGTATTGTAAACGCATCGGCTACTTTGTTAGCCATGGTGTGGGGGGGTGCACCCAGTTGGAAAAGCTGAGCTGCAATGCCACCCAGCGTCACGAACTCACAAGCTGAACTTTTTATTGTCCGTGGGACAGTTGCAACTGCTTGGCATTAACACATGCCAGGACCTAGGACTGGTAACTTTGGGGCCTGCTGTCCATTAAATATCTCCTTTCGAGAGCTGCACCCAGCAGATACTTTCCCGGTGCAAGGAACTATTTGACGCTACCCATCATGTGCAATCTCGTCACCGATGCAAATGTTTTACTAATGGTACGAGCACCACACTGCACCGCATTCCACATGCTATGCGTGACAGAGTACACAATAAGCTCCAGCGGATGGTGTCATTGCCACGGTTACCAACCCGTCCGACTCGGTTTCCACCATGGTGGTCGCACCAAAGAAAAGCAAAGAAGAAAAAAGCAAATTAGCTTCCAGAGGCGCTAATGGTGTAGTAGAGGTGTGCCAGCTAGCTCCATGCAAACCCGAGAAAAAACGGGAGAAAATAACGGACTGACCTGCAGAGATCGCACCGGCAGCCTGAGTGATGTCATCAGAACTGCGACTCCGGAGTATAATGTCGGTAAAACACTCCCCCACAAAGGGAGCTGCTAAAAACCCCGGAAAAGCTAAACTCCGGTGGAAGAAGTAGGCCCGACTGAAGCCTCGGGCTCAGTTTCAACGTCGTCCCCAGGAGGACGTCTCAAAGGTCCAGAAGCCAAAGTCAAAGAAAAGTGAAATGGAGGGACTTCGCATCCTTATCACTAAGGAAATTGCAAGTATAAGAGAAGAATTGATAAACTTTAAAAAAGAAATGAACATTAAAGAAATACTGAGAGGTTTTAAAAATGAATTTAAAGAAGACCTCTTAGATTTTGAAGATAAAATCACTAGGTTTGTCCCTGCAGAACTGGTTACCATGAAGGAGAAAATATCTGCAAACCTCGATTTACAAATTAATAAAGCAAATGAGAAAATTGATTGAATCCAACTTAAATGCTAAGCAGGATCCTGTATTCAACACAATAAATCAACAAATGGAGGTCATGATTCATTAAAGTCAATTGCTGACACGAGCTCTCAAACTACAGAAACACTTCTTGCCGAGAACAAGCGTTTATCAGATTTACTACATACAGTAACTGAAAAATGTATTGACTTGGAGGGACACCAAAGACGTCAGAACTTAAGAATTGTTGGCGTCCTAGAAGGTAAAGAAGGAACTAAAGATCTCCGTGACTATGCTGCAGACTTATTGAAAACAGTCTTGAATTTGGATCAAAAGCCTTTATTAGGCCGGGCACACAGGGCTCTGGGACGTCGCTCAAGCCCGAACGTGTCCCCAAGGCAACCGATAGTGAAGTGCAATATGACCACATCTTGGATGATATCATGAAAATAATTGCTCGCACCAGAAATCTTCTGTTCGAGGGAGACAAAATCACCATTTTCAGGGACTATCCCGCAGAAGTGGTCAAAAGGAGAGCGTTATTTACCGAGACAAGACGGATTCTTAAGAAGATAGACAACTTGAGATATGGACTGCTGTACCCTGCAAGATTGAGAGTCACCTATGAACAGAAGGAGCAGATTTTTACTGATCACAAGAAAGCATTGTCGTTTGCCGAGAAGATCGCACAAAAGAGCGTGGGCCTGAATGCTGATTTAATAACATTCATATGATATCCTCATCTTGCGGAGAATAAATAGAACTTTAAATTGCTTTACTCAAGGACTAATGAAAGCTGATAACGATAACTGAACAAACCTTCTTGATATGGACATATTATTTTAGTACTAATTATTACTAACAAATACTAATTATTAAGACTACTATTATTATTATTATTATTATTATTAGAATAATTAATTAAAAATATGAATTGCAAACAAGGTATAACCTGGGTATTCTATTAATTAAAATTAGCTATGTTTATTCTTTTTTTTACCTCAGACTAATATTTGACTAATACTTAACCAAGAGAGTAATAGTCTCTCATCACATGATTACTAATCTTTTGGACCAAAATAGTTCTAACATTAATCCTGTAAATCACTCTTACTGAGGTTTTTTGTTAGCATGGAGCTACTAATAATTTTTTTTAAAGGCTACGGAAGTCCTTAGATGGCCAGCCACGTTAGTGTGGCTAACACTTACTACACTATTTGTAGATGTAGTTTCTTCTTTTTTCTTGTACTTTATTAATTTTTATTTTTTTACTTTATTTTTTTATTTCTTACTTAATTACTATCATAAAGTTCATTGGAATTATAAGTATTATTTGTGGAGAGAGGTCTGGGAGGAAGATCTATTACATTTAAAACTCATCTGTCCTGTGTTCGGGTGGATTGTCTGGCTTACTGCGCTGACCTATCTACTCTTTTATAGACTACC
>JAXLNO010003801.1:130034-254311 GCA_038087875.1 Malacoraja senta
ATAATTAACCGATACTGCCTCGTCGCTCAGGCGCGCCTCAAGTTAATACTTTACTACTACTACTGTGCCGTGGATCGTGAGCACACCTGAGTTCCACTCCAACTGCCAATCCTTCGAATTGCAACTGCCGCCTTTGAATTCCAACTGCCTAATGGCCCGCCCCCCTGACCTCGTGATTGGTCAGCCCAGATCACGCCCGGTCAACGAGAAAGTTCGAGCCCGACCAACGACGGTTCGATACCTATTATTTCATCATCAGGTTGGACGGGGGGGGCAGTGGGGGGACGGTCATGTATGGTCACTGGGTGGGGTGCTTCAATGTGACAAGCCAGCACCCCGAAAGGTGGACTTTATTTGATCTACACTCCTGAGACAATCGCATTTATGTCGATCCTATTTGCAATTGCATCTTAAAAACAGTCAGACACAAAAAGCTGGAGTCTGACCCGAAACATGACCCATTTCTTCTCTTCAGAGATGCTGCCCGTCCTGCTGAGTTACTCCAGCATTTTGTGTCTATCTTCGGTTTAAACCAGCATCTGCAGTTTCTTTCTACACCTTAAATCCAGTTAGTCTCAATGCAAGACGGAATAGAAACATAGAAACATAGAAAATAGGTGCAGGAGTAGGCCATTCGGCCCTTCGAGCCTGCACCGCCATTCAATATGCTCATGGCTGATCATCCAACTCAGTATCCTGTACCTGCCTTCTCTCCATACCCCCTGATCCCTTTAGCCACAAGGGCCACATCTAACGCCCTCTTAAATATAGCCAATGAACTGGCCTCAACTACCTTCTGTGGCAGAGAATTCCAGAGATTCACCACTCTCTCTGTGAAAAATGTTTTTCTCATCTCGGTCCTAAAAGATGTCCCCTTTATCCGTAAACTGTGACCCCTTGTCCTGGACTTCCCCAACATCGGGAACAATCTTCCTGCATCTAGCCTGTCCAACCCCTTAAGAATTTTGTAAGTTTCTATAAGATTCCCCCTCAATCTTCTAAATTCTAGCAAGTACAAGCCGAGTCTATCCAGTCTTTCTTCATATGAAAGTCCTGACATCCCAGGAATCAGTCTGGTGAACCTTCTCTGTACTCCCTCTATGGCAAGAATGTCTTTCCTCAGATTTGGAGAGCAAAACTGTACGCAATACTCCAGGTGTGGTCTCACCAAGACCCTGTACAACTGCAGTAGACCCTCCCTGCTCCTATACTCAAATCCTTTTGCTATGAATGCTAACATACCATTCGCTTTCTTCACTGCCTGCTGCACCTGCATGCCTACTTTCAATGACTGGTGTACCATGACACCCAGGTCTCGTTGCATCTCCCCTTTTCCTAATCGACCACCATTCAGATAATAGTCTACTTTCCTGTTTTTGCCACCAAAGTGGATAACCTCACATTTATCCACATTATACTGCATCTGCCATGCATTTGCCCACTCAGCCACCCTATCCAAGTCACCTTCCAGCCTCCTAGCATCCTCCTCACAGCTAACACATCCCCCCAGCTTCGTGTCATCCGTAAACTTGGAGATGTTGCATTCAATTCCCTCGTCCAAATCATTAATATATATTGTAAATAGCTGGGGTCCCAGCACTGAGCCTTGCGGTACCCCACTAGTCACTGCCTGCCATTCTGAAAAGGACCCGTTTACTCCTACTCTTTGCTTCCTGTCTGCCAGCCAGTTCTCCATCCACATCAATACAGAACCCCCAATACCGTGTACATTAAAGTTAACATAAACATCCACCACAGCGGATTCCCCACATTCCTCACTGTGAAGGAGAGCAAAAAAGTCCAAACTTCTTTCTCTTTATTCTCCCGCGGTCAGGGCAGTCGATTCATCCGTCGGGGCGAACGAAGCTCCTGCAGCCGGCGGTCGAAGCCTCCATGTTGGGGCAGTCGAAGCTCCGTCGCGGCGGTCGAAGCTCCTGCGGCTTGGAGTTCCAGAAGTGGGTCTCTGACCAGAGACCACGAGCTCCATGAAGTTAAGTCTGTAAGCACCCATGGTTGGAGCTCCGTGGTCGATCCCTGGTAAAGGGATCACGGGCTCCACGATGTTAAAGTCCTGTAGGCTCCCTGCGGGGGTGCTCTCAAAAGTCGGTCTCCAGCAAAGGCCGCCAATTCCTCGATGTTAGGCCACAGTACAGTCAGAGATACGAAACGGAAAAAAACATCGAGGTGAGAGATTAGAAAACGTTTTCCCCAACCCCCCACCACCACCCCCACATAAAAGAAGCTAAAGAATACTAAAAACATACATTTAACACATACTAGACTAAGTGGGACCTGTTGGGTTCCTGTCACACGGGAGGACTGGTCCCCAACGCAACCTGTTCCCCAATGCAATATTCCACCACTCACCCGTTCCCCCAATGCAACCCGTCCTCCCAACGCAATATTGCACCACTCATGCATATCCCCCAACTGCGCAGGCACAGCTCATTTCCCCTCATCCCCCAGCACTCCCTACTTCTCCTCTTCACCCTCTATCTTCTTTCCCTCCACCTCCCTTCCCCCTATCGCTTCCTCACCTCTCCCTCCCTCACCTTTCCCCTACCCTCAGTCACTCCCTCCTTCCCTGCATAACTCATCTCCCTTCCTACCCCCTCCTATCCCTCTATCCCCCACTCCTCACCTCCCCTATCCCCCCACTATCCCTCCTGATCTCCTCCACTGCCCTCCTCTCCCTCTATTCCCCACTCCCTACCTCCCCCACTCCACCCATCCTCTCCCTCTATTCCCCCTCCTCCCACACTCTCACCACCTCCACTTTCCCATCTCCTTCCCTACCTCTTCCTCTCCCTCAATCCCCTCACCCTCCCTCCTCACCTCCACAGGATCTTTCCCCTCCCCTCCCCAATCCCTCCCTCACTTCTCCCTCCCTCTCCTTTCCCCTACCCTCAGTCACTCCCTCCTCCATCCATCCCTCCATCCATAAAAGCAGCATCTGCAGTTCCATTCCTCCACAGGTCATTCATTGTTAGTTTCGATCCTGTTGACATGACCATTGGACCAGTTTGCATTGTGTGTGTGTGTGTGTGTTTGTGTGTATGTGTCTGTGAGTTAATCAAACTCCGGCGCAAACTGCTCGGCCACCCTGCAACCTGACTCTCCTTCCCTCCCTCTGCCCTCTCCGGCTCAACCACCGCTCGGCCCATTCCTGCCCTGCCCTAACTAACAAGTCCAATGATATCTTTGTTCAATCTATCATACTTTTTTTGGTGTCAATGTTTTTGCTGCCATGTTTTTTTTGTTTTTTTAAAAAATATTTTTATTAGAGGTAGGTACATATCATATTGAAAACATTTCATGTATATCATTCCTACATTACTAATATTATTGATTGATATTCTCTCTGCCTCTAGTATATATTTTTTTAAATATAGGTTGAAAATGAGAGAATAACGGAAAGAGAAAAAAAGGGATGATAAAGAAGAATGGAATAAATTACTAAAAGTACAACGTTGGAGATATATTCGTACATTTTAAAATATAACTTTTCATCTAATCCTTAATTCGAGTTTCAGTCGAGTTTCAGTCAGGTTCTCGTGCCGAACCAGTCTGTCCCTTCAAATAGTCAATAAATGGAGACCATGTTCTGATAAAAAGTTCTTGTTTGTCCATTAAGACAAGTCTAATTCTTTCCAAATGTAAGGTCTCCGACATTTCCATAATCCACATTTTAATTGTGGGGGTTATAGGACCTTTCCAAAATTTTTCCAGTTATTATACTATAGTCGATGAAGTTTCTTTGAGTTGTTGTAAATGTTAGACTGTTCTAATATTCCTAGTATTATTAATTTTAAATCAGGATCCAATTGAGTGTTGACAACTATAGATATTATTCTAAAAATGTCTGCCCAAAATTTTGTGATTTTTATACAATTCGCGAATGTATGAGTTAGATTAGCATCTACATTTTGACATTTATCACAGATAGGGGAGATATGTGGGAAGATTCTGTTTAGTTTTGTTTTAGAATAATGTAATCTATTTAGTACTTTAAATTGTATCAGAGATTGTCTGGCATTTAATGAACATTGATGTATATGTTGTAAACTTTCATCCCAAGTATCTTTCGTTATTGCTTGGCTTAGTTCATTTTCCCATGTTTGCCTATATAAATCCGTCGATGGTATCTCACTATCTAATAGGATGTTATATATATGAGATATAAATTTTTCTGTATTAGGGTGTTTATTCAAACAGTCATCAAGGATTTCTGGATCTCTAGTTCTAAAGTTATGAGTGTTTGATTTAACATAATCTCTAAGTTGTAGATATCTGAAAAAATCATTTGAGGAGTCCATAAGTCTGTTGTAGCTCCTGAAATGAAAGAAAGGTGCCTTTCTTATAAAGTTGTCCCATCTTTTTAATTCCATAATTTTTCCATTGTATGAAACCTTTATCCAACCTAGAAGGGTTAAATGATGGGTTATTTGCGATGGGTAGACAGAGTGGTAAATTATCCAATTTTAAAGTATTTTTTAATTGTTTCCAAATTCGCATACCACTGTATATTATAGGATTTTCCATATAAATGTTTTTATTCAATTTTGAGGTAGCAAACAGTATCGAACCAATTTCAAAGGGTAAACAATCTTCCTTTTCCATCTTTAACCAATCTGGTTGCTGATCCATTTCTTCCAGCCAAAAATTCATATTTTTAATATTAACTGCCCAAAAATAAAACAAAAAATTCGGTAAAGCTAAACCTCCATTTATCTTTGATTTGCACAAATGTTTTTTGCTTATCCTATGATTCTTATAATCCCAGATAAAATCAGTGATGATGGAATCCAACTTTTTAAAGACGTTTTCTGGCAGATATATCGGGATTGATTGAAAGAGATATAATATTTGCGGTAAAAAAATCATTTTTATGGCATTAATTTTACCAAATTGAAATAGGAAGTGTTTTCCAATACTGAATATGCTTATGTAGTTTTTTCAGTAAAGGTGGGAAATTTAATTTAAATAATGATGCATATGTCTTAGTGACATAAATTCCTAGATATTTACATTTTCCATTAACTATTTTAAACGGGAATTGTTGTATTATGTGTAGATTATGTTCCGTTATTGGCATAATTTCACTTTTATTCCAATTAATTCTGTATCCAGAAAGCAAACCAAATTGAGTTATTAAATTTAATAAATTAGGAATACTAATTTCTGGTTTTGTAATGTAAATTAATACATCGTCTGCGTATAAATAAATTTTATTCACTGTGTCTTTAGTATTATACCCGTATATTTCCGGATGGGTCCTAACTCTATCAGCAAGTGGCTCAATAGCGAGTGCAAATAATAATGGAGATAGCGGAATCCTTGTCGACAGCCTCTAGATAAATTAAATTTAGTTGATAACATTTGATTTGTTAATATTCTAGCTGTTGGGTTAGTATATAAAAGTTTTACCCATGTACAGAACTTCTCACCCAATTGCAATTTTTCCATCACCGAAAATAAATAGGGCCATTCAACCTGATCAAATGCTTTCTCAGCATCTAGCGAGATTATTGCTAGGTCTACGTTAGTGATTCTCTTTGAGTATATTATATTAAATAATCGTCTCAAATTATAAGATGAGTACCGTTTCGGGATAAAACCTGTTTGGTCAGGGTGTATTAATTTATTCATCACTGTACTTAATCTGTGTGCTAGGATTTTAGTTAATATTTTCTGATCAGTATTTAAAAGAGCAATTGCTCTGTATGAGCCTGGGTCTTCAGGATCCTTATCCGCCTTTGGTATAAGTGCTATTATAGATTCGTTTAAAGTTTCTGGCAGTTTCTGTTGAATGTAGGTGTACTCATACAGTGTTTGTAAGCGTGGAGAGACTAAATCGTAATTTTTAAAATAAAATTCAGAACCTAAACCATCTGGGCCGGCTGCTTTGCCATTTTTTAAATCTAATACTCTTCAATATCTTTTACCGTAATTTCAGCTTCTAGTAATTCTCTGTCTTTTGAGTCTAAACCTTTTAGATTGCATTTTTGTAAGAATGCTACTATTCCTTCCAGCTGTTCTATAGTTTTAGCTGAGTAAAGATTTTGATAATATTGCAGAAATCTCTCATTTATATCCTTGGGCAGTATTAATAATTCTCCCGTGTCTGATCTAATTTTGTGGATTGTTTTTTCCCCCTCCAATTTTCGAAGCTGACGTGCTAAGAGTTTTTGTGGTTTGTCTCCGAATTCAAAATGTAATTGTTTAGTATGCTGGTAGAGTTTTATTACTTGTTCTGAATACATTTTATTTAATTTATATTTCAATACAGCAATTTTATTATGTTTTATCGTAGATGGCGCAGCCGCATTTTCTATATCTAATTGCTTTATTTCCCTTTCCAGTGTCTCTTGCTTAACCCGTTTCTCTTTATTATAAAATGCTTGGGCGGAAATTAATGCTCCTCGTACAAATGCTTTGAATGTTTCCCAAATAAGGGAGGGAGGTGTTCCAGGGTGGTCATTAGTCTAAAAAAATGTAGGAATCTGTTTAGTAAGATATTCCTGACATGCTTTTTCATTTAAAATTTGGGGGTTAAGTGTCCAATGTGTTTGTTTCTCGGCCATTCCATTTAGTTTAATCATAAATGTTAAAGGTGCGTGGTCTGAAATTATAATATTATGGTATTTCAAATTGTAGGTACATGGGATGAGCATAGAGTCTATTAAAAAATAGTCTATTCTTCAGTAGGTTTTATGTACCGGTGAGTAAATTGAATATTCTCGTCCGGTTGGATTTTCGATTCTCCAGACATCCTTAATATTAGTGGTATTAATAAATGAGTTTAGAAATTCACTTGACTGAGATTTTACTTTTCTGTCTTGATGATCTGTCTAAATAAGGATCTAGTGTACAATTTAAATCTCCAATTATTAATTTGTATTGTGTGAATTCTGGGATTGTATTGAATGTTTTCTTGAAAAACATGGGACTATCAAAATTAGGTCCATAAACATTAAGAAGAATCACTTTTTTTGCATTTAGCTCTCCAACTAATACAATATATCTACCATCGTTTTCCGCTATAGTTGATGTATGTTTAAAAGGTATCCCTTTACGGATTAATATTGCGACTCCTCTGGATTTATGTGAGAAAGAGGAATGATACGTTTCAGCAATCCATTTTGCTTTCAGTCTATGTTGTGATTCCTTTTTAAGGTGGGTTTCTTGAAGGAATATTATGTCTGTCCTAAGTGATTTTAAATGTGCTAAAACTTTACCTCTCTTAATTGGTTCATCAATTCCCTTAACATTCCAACTACAAAAAGTTATTCCTTCACCCCCAAATGTCATATTAACGTCTTGCATATTATTTCTAGGGTGGTCTGTAAAAGAGCGGATGGTACAACACACAAAACCTGACCTTACACCCGAACATCAGATAGATGAGTTTTAAATCTCGTAAATCGTTCTTCCGTGTATATCTCCTTGAATTAAACTTATGATTCCATTCAAACTTAAAATTATAAAATAAAGTTTAAAATAAGAAAAGGAATAAAGTAGATGATTAGTAAAGTGTGAAAGAAAGAAAAAAACTACATCTATACGGTGTAGTTAGTGTTAGCCACACTAGCGTGGCTAGCATTCTAAAGACTTCCGTAGCCTTTGTAAAAAAACAAATCATTGCTCCGTGCTTTCCATTTAAAAAAAATTTGATTCAATAAAACAATTTCTTGGGGAGTAATAAAACATTTTTAAACCAAAGAATTTTATAATCCGATAATAAGAAAAATTATTATTCTCAAATTACCATATTAATATCATATTTAAGTATATATTTTTTAATCGAAAAATAAAGAGGGAAACCCCAACCCTTATTAATAAATGGCCTAAATTATATCTTACTTATAGTCATATATCATATAATCATAGTCATATTTTAACTGTTTCTACGTAAACCAATTAATGTTAGTTATTAATCGTTAGTAATAATCATTAGTAATGATGGATGTTTATAAATGTTATAAATGTTAATAATAGTGATATTTAGTAATTATTAATAATTAACTACAATATTAAAATATAAATGTAATATATTAGTTATGTAATTAGTAATCATTAGTAATAATCAGTAATTAGTAACAATTAACAATAATACTAAGGTATAATTGTTCTGTATCAGTTTCACTAGAAAAAAAATTTGCTCCACTGTCCTTATCAATTTTCAGTAGTCCTTAATTATAACAATTTAAAGTTCCTTTTAGTACTCTACGAGGTCGTGTTGCTCGTTGACGCCTGGAGAATGATGTGTATTGTTCAGTCTCTGGTCACTTTCCCGATTTTCTTGGTGAATTCAAGTGTTTGTTCATGGTCTGTGAAGAATTGCTCCGTCTCATTGTAGGTGACTCTTAGTGTTGCGGGATAAATCAAGCCATATCTCAAATTTGGTATGTTCTTCAGTATTCTTCTTGTCTCTGTAAACAGCGCTCTCTTCTTAAAGACTTCCACTGGATAATCTCGGTAGATGCTGATCCTCTCTCCCTCAAAAGTGAGCTCTCTGTTACGGACAATTTTCTTCATCATATCATCCAGTTCGTGATCTTATTGTACCTTTACTATCAATTGTCTTGGGTGAGCATCATCTCGTGAACGGCGCCCCTGCGCTCTATGTGCTCGACCTAGTAAAGGCTTTTGGTCCAGCTTTAAGGCTTTTTGTAATAAGTCTGCCGCAAATTCCCGGGGATCACGACCCTTCTCTCTTCCTTCTTTGGCACCTACAATTCTTAAGTTCTGGCGTCTCTGGCGCCCCTCCAAATCAATGCATTTTTCATCTAATTTACTCAGCATTTCTGATAAGCGTTGATTCTCGATGAGGAGTCATTTAGTAGTTTCAGCAATTGTCGCAGCAAATTTCTCTAGCTCGGTTATTGCTGTATTTTGTTGTTCCAATGTCTGATTGATGGGGTCCAACTTATCATTAAAGCTGGTTTCCATCGAATTGAGTTTAACATTCACCTCTTCCATCTGATAAGTGAAACTTTCTTCCATAGTCAGCTTCCAAGCTTCCAGTATTTCATGTACAGTGTTGGTCATTTCTTCTTTAAATTCTTCCTTAAAAGAGTTGAATTCCTCTTTAAAGTTCAATTTTTCATTAAAAACCTTGAGTTGCTCTTGTATATTTTTAATTTCTAGGGAGAGAAAACTTCGAAGATCTTCCAATTCTGATTTTTTTGGCTTTGGTTTCTTCGATACATCTTCCTGGGACATCATTGTAACTGAGCCCGAGGCTTCAGTTGGGCCTACCTCTTCTGCCGGTGGTCTGGTCTGGTCTGGTCTTACCGGTCTTTTTTGACTTGGGGTGGGGTATGTTGCATAGACATACCGCTAGAGTCGCACGCCTGATGACGTCACTCACTCGTTGAAGGCAGCCGGTGCGGTCGCCACAGGTGGATCCGATTTTCTCCCCGATTTAGTAAATTTCACAGCACGGAGCTAGTTGACGCTGGGCTCTATGCCTTCATAGCACCACCGGAAGTCCGCTGACATGATTTTAAACCATATCCAAACCTCTTCACTATTGTACTGACACTTGCCCCAGCAATGATGTGTGCACAGAGAACGCAAGGAATTAAGGACAGAACGCCAATTTCCTCTCTTGCTTCTCTTAATGACTTAGACTAGATTCCCTGAGATGTCTTCACTGTATTTATCATGTCCTCTTCCTTCATTTCAATAATTTCATCCTCCTCCTGGTCTGTAAAGAAAAAGATGAATTATTATTGAGCATAATCCCCATCTTTTACCTTCATAGTAAGATTATTATATGTCTCTTATACTACAGCTCCTATCCTTTCTGAGATCTACTACAAACCCACTAATTCCCACAGTTAACATGACCACACTTCTTCCCACCCTGCCTCTTGCAAAGAAGCTATCCCCTTCTCTCAATTCCTCCATCTCCTCAGCGTCTGCTTCCAAAATGTGAATTTCCATTCTAGTAAGTTTCCAAAGTAAGTTTATTGGCCAAGTATTCACATACAAGGAATTTGCCTTGGTGCTCCACCAACAAGTAACAACATAACATACAGTGACAGTTACGAATGACTCAGAAAACACTAAACATTAATAATAATAAAACATTAATGATAAAACACCATTGATCAAGCATGTGAACCAACAAAATACCACATCAAAGGGAGGCTACAGATTTTTGGCTGTTGAGTAGAGCAACTACTCGTGGATAAAAACTGTATTTATGTCTGGCTGTGGCAGCTTTGACAGTCTGGAGTCGCCTTGCAGAGGGAAGTGATTCAAAGAGTTTGTGGCCAGGGTGAGAGGGGTCAGAGATGATCTTGCCCGCTCGCTTCCTGGCCCTTGCAGTGTACAGTTCATCAATGGAGGGAAGGTTGCAGCCAATAATCTTCTCTGCTGATCGGACGATTCACTGTAGCCTCCAGGTGTCGTGCTTGGTGGCTGAGCCAAACCAGACCATGATGGAGAAGGTGAGAACAGACTCTACGATGGCCATGTAGAATTGGACCATCATTGCCTGTGGCAGATTGTGCTTCCTCAGCTGCCGCAGGAAGTACATCCTCTGTTGTGCCTTTTTGACTGTGGAGTCGATGGTAGCCCCCCACTTAAGGTCCTTGGAGATAATGGTTCCCAGGAACTTAAATGACTCCACAGATGTGACTGTGGTGTTGTTGATGGTGAGTGGGGTGAGGGGAGGGGGGCTCTCCTAAAGTCTACAATCAGTTCCACTGTCTTAAGAGCATTGAGGTCTAGGTTGTTGCGATGGCACCAGGATGCCAGCTGTGACACTTCCTGTCTGTGGGCAGATTCCTCCCCATCCTGGATCAGTCCAATCAGGGTTGTGTCGTCCGCAAACTTGAGAAGCTTGACAGAGGTGTCTGTGGAGGTGCAGTCGTTGATGTAGAGAGAGTAGAGGAGAGGAGAGAGTACACAGCCTTGCGGTGCTCCTGTGCTGAGTGTTTGCGGGTCCGAGATGTGCTTTCCCAGCCTCACATGCTGCTTCCTGTCTGTCAGGAAGTTGGTGATCCACTGACAGAGAGGTTCAGGCACAGTCAACTCGGAAAGTTTGGAGTGTAGTAGCTCTGGCACAATGGTGTTGAATGCAGAGCAAAAATCAACAAACAGGATCCTCGCCTAGGTCCCCTGGCGGTCTAGGTGCTGCAGGATGAAGTGCAGGCCCAGGTTGACTGCATCATCCACAGATCTATTGGCCCGATATGCAAACTGCAGAGGGTCCAGCAGGGAGTTTGTGATATTTTTCAGCTTGGCCAGCTCAAGCCTTTCAAGTGTCTTCATGACTACAGAGGTCAGTGCGACAGGCCTGTAGTCATTAAGACAAGTAATCCTTGCATTAAGACAAGTGATCCTAGAGCATCAAAGTTGTCCACTTTCTTTAGTAAATATTATTTCCCCCCTGCTGTCATAGATGGATCATTCAGTCATACCTCCCTGGCCTCATAGTTCTGCTCTCACTCCCCCTCGTCTCAGATAAACAAAAATAATTCCCCTGGTCCTCACCATTCACCCCACCAGCCTCTACATCCAATGCATTATTCTCTGACATTTACGCCACCTCCAAAGTGATCCAACCACCAGGCACATCTTTCCATCCTCACCCCTTTATACCTACTGCTAAAATCATTCCCTCTGCAACTCCTTGATGCATTCATCCCTTTCTACCCAACCACCTCTCCCCAGATACTTTCCCCTGTACCTCCTTCCTCACAATGATCCAGGGACTGCAACAGTCCTTCCAGATGAGGCAGAGGTTCGTGTGCAGCTCTTCTAACCTCATCTACCACATCCGGTGTACCTCATTTCGCAGAAGATTGTCGCTCGGCCTGCCAAGATCTACTGGATCTCCTGGTTGCTAGCCATGTTATCTCCTCTTCCCATTCCCATATTGACCTTTTTATTTTGGGTCTCCTCTATTGCCAGAGTGAGGCCACATAAAAAATGGAGAACCAGCGCATCATATTCCACCTGGGTAGCTTAATAACCAAAGGTATGAACATTGAATTCACCAGGTTTAGGTAATTAACCTTAACCTTCCCTTCTCCACCCCCCCCCCCCCTACCCTTACTCCCCCACCCTCCCTCTCTTCCCTGTGCCCCACCTGGACTCACACCCATTTCTCCCTCTGCCCTTCCCTTTCATCTGCATTTCTTCCTCTGGCTTCACAATTCTCAACTCTTCTACGCTTATCTCACACCTTCTGTTGTTTCATCTCTAGCCTTTGTCCAACCATCTGCCCATCAAAGAAACACCTTTACCTGTATCCACCTATCACTTACCAGTCCTTCTCCTGTCCTCTCTTCCAGCTTTCTCCTCCCCCACCACACTCAGATTAAAGAAGGGTCCTGACCTGAATCGTCACCGATCCATGCTCTCCAGAGATGCTGCCTGACCCACTGAGTTACTCCTGCATTTTGTGCCTTCTTTTGTAAACCATCACCTGCAGTTCATTGTTCCTCCTTTTGCCCTTTACCTTGTTATCTTTCCTTTTTATTTATAACTCAGCATAGTGTTTCCTTAATTTCACCTGCCTTTATTTTCTCAATCACCCTCATTTCTTTCTTTATTTTATTTTTATTTTCATTTCTACGCTCTCTGTGTTCCGGAAAGCTATCTGCAGCGTTGAGATTGCAGTGTCTTCAACGCCCAGCACATCAAGATTTGGAAATCTATTTAGTCTGATGACAGACATATTTGCTCTAAAACCATAATTTTTCTGACAATGATTTACTTCCATCCTTGTTGACTTCTTTTTTATTTTTTTTTAATTATATTTTTATTAGAAGCAAGCACATATCATAATAAAAACATTTCATGTATATCAGTCGTATATTATAAATATTATCAGTTATGAATTGGTTCTGCTATCCTTAACTATTTTGAAAGGGAATTGTTGTAGTGTATGTAAATTGAATTTCGTTATTGGCATAATTTTGCTTTTGTTCCAATTAATTCTATATCCCGAAAACAGACCAAATTGAGTTATTAGATTTAATAGGTTTGGAATGCTAGTTTCTGGCTTTGTAATATATATTAATACATCATCTGCATATGAAGATATTTTATTCATTGTGTTTTTGGTATTATACCCGTATATTTCTGGATGGGCTCCAACACTTTCTGCTAATGGTTCAATCGCCAGGGCGAATAATAATGGGGATAGCGGGCATCCTTGTCTACAACCTCTAGAAAGATAAAATTTAGTTGATAACATTTGATTTGTTAATATTCTAGCTGTTGGATTAGAATATAAAAGTTTAACCAATGTGCAGTACTTCTCCCCAGTTGAAATTTTTCCATCACTGAAAATAAATATGAACTGATCAAATGCTTTTTCAGCATCTAACGAAATGATTGCTAGGTCTTCATTAGCAATTCTATTTGAGTAAATAATATTGGATAGTCGTCTCAAATTATAAAATGAGTAAATTGTATAAAAATTAAAAATTATTGGATGGATATTTTAAAAATAATTTCTGTAGTTAATACTCAACTGGATCCCGATCCTAAATTAATAATATTGGGAATATCAGAACAATACCTAAAACTTACAACAAACCAAAGAAATTTACTTGACTACAGTATAATAATTGGGAAAAAATTAATATTAAAATTTTGGAAAAATCCTGCAACCCCCACAATTAAGATGTGGATAATGGAGATGTCAGAGACCTTATATTTGGAAAAAATTAGATATGTCTTAATTAACAAACCAGAATTATTTACTAAAATATGGGCTCCATTTATAGATTATCTGAAGGGGTGGACTGGGCCGGCGCGGAGGCCTGACTGAAACCTGAAACCAGAACTAGATGAATAGTTACGTTTTCTGACCTATGGACCTATCTCCTAAGTTGTATTATTGATAGTTTATCTTACTTTTCTAATTTCTTCTTTTTATTTCTTTATTTTTATTATCTATAAATATAAATAAATAATTAGAGGCAACGTTAATATGTAACCGATAAAGGAGGACCCCAGCTACTTTGGTAACTGGGTACCCGGAACACTGGATACTTAATATGTAATCATTATACAAAGTTTGTAATGGGTTGGACTATGATATGCAAATACCTCTAATAAAAAATTAAAATTAAAAATTAAAAAAATTAAAAAATAAAAAATAAAAATAATAAATTTCTTTTTTCCCCGTCCAGTTTACGAAGCTGTCGTGCCAATAGTTTTTGTGGTTTGTCACCAAATTCAAAGTTTAATTGTTTAGTATGTTGATAGAGTTTTATAACTCAGTCTGAGTATATTTTATTTAATTTATATTTCAGTACTGCAATTTTATTGTGTTTTACCATAGATGGCGCTGCTGCATTTTCTATATCTAATTGCATTATTTCCATTTCCAATGTCTGTTGCTTAGCCCGATTCTCTTTATTATGAAATGCTTGGGCGGAGATTAATGCTCCTCGTACAAATGCTTTAAATGTTTCCCAGAGAAGGGAAGCAGAAATTCCGGGGCGGTCATTAGCCTCAAAAAACATATTAATCTGTTTTATAAGGTATTCTTGACATATCTTTTCATTTAAAATTTGGGGGTTAAGTCTCCATTGTGTCTGTTTCTCAGCCATTCCGTTTAGTTTAATCATAAATGTTAGTGGTGCATGGTACGAGATTATAATATTATGATATTTCGAGTTGTAGGAAAATGGTATGAGTTTGGAATCTATTAACAAATAGTCTATCCTTGAATAGGTTTTATGCACTGCTGAGTAAAATGAATATTCTCGTCCGGATGGATTTTCAATTCTCCAGACATCCTTGATGTTAGTAGTGTTAATATATGAGTTTAGAAATTCACTTGACTGAGATTATAATTTTCTTTGAGTTGATGATCTGTCTAAATACATGTCCACTAAATATGTGTACAATTTAAGTCTCCACCAATTATTAAATTATGGTGTGTAAATTCCGGGATAGTATTGAATATTTTCTTGAATATACATTAAGAAGAGTCACTTTTTAAAAATATAACTCACCTACTAATACAATATATCTACCGTCGATATCTTCTATAGTTGATGTATGTTTAAAAGGTATACCTTTATGGATTAATATTGCGACCCCTCTAGATTTATGTGAGAATGAAGAATGATACGCTTTAGCAATCCATTTTGCTTTCAATCTATGTTGTGCTTCCTTTTTAAGATGTGTTTCCTGGAGAAATATTATATCTGCTTTAAGTGATTTTAAATGAGCTAATACTTTACCTCTCTTGATTGGTTCATTAATTCCCTTTACATTCCTGCTACAGAATGAAATTCCTTCACCCCAATTTTCATATTAACGTCTTGTATCTTATGATTAGGGTGGTCTATAATAGAGCAAATGGTTCAGCACATTAAACCCTACCTTACACCCGAACATCAGATAGATGAATTTTAGATCTCGTAGATTTTCCTCCCGGACATATCTCCTTAAATAAGACATAATTCCATTCAATATAAAAATTGTAATATGGTATAAAATAGAAAAAATGAGAAAATAATATGTTAGTAAGGTGTAAAAGAAAGAAAAAAACGACATCTATAGTTGGTGCAGTTAGTGATAGCCACCCTAATGTGGCTAGACATCTAAAGACTTCCGTAGCCTTTGTATAAAATAAAAAATAATACTAGGTCCGTACTTTCCTTTTGCAAAAGTTTCAATTACAATAAAAACAATTTATGGGGGGAGGGGAACATATTTTTAAGTCCAAAGTGGTTATAATCCATTAGTGAAATATTTATTAGTCTCCAAGTAAAATATTAGTCTCGTATAGAAAAGATATTAATCAAAATTTAGTCAAAAGTATCAAAAAGAAAACCTCCTAAATTTTTATTAATAAATTGCCTGAATCACACATTATTTATAATTCATACTTTTAGCTAATTCTAAGTTGATCCAGTTAATAATAATTAATAATAATTAGTAATCATGATTAATAGTAGTTAGTAATGATTAGTACTAAAATATAAATGTTATATATCAATAGCAAAATAACTGCTCGATTCTCAATATAAATTTTAAGCAGTCCTTAAATATAGCAAATTAAAGTTCCATTTCTTCTCTGCGGGGTAGCGATATCTGGTACCGTCAGGTGTATGTTGAGTATTGTTCAGTCCTCGGTCTTATTCTCAATGTTCTGGGCGAATTCAAATGCTTCTGTGTGTTTGGTGAAGAAATATTCATTGCTATCGTAAGTAACTCTCAGTCGACTTCTGCACAAACTTATTTCAGTCTGGTACACTCAGCACCACAATTTTCAAATGTTATTTGTGCTCTATTTTGCCCTTTTCCATAACTTTGCTAAATCTAAATGGATTCCTACGAGCACATTTTCCATGAGCTTATTTTCATTTCTTAAGGCTGAGTCTGGTACCATAATTTCTCTGAAAGACATTTTAAGAAATCAGCATGTGGCGATGCAGTGGTGGTAGTACCCGGTGGTGGTACAGTGGCGCGGTAGTAGTGTTGCTGCCTTACAGCTCAAGAGACCTGGGTTCGATCCTGACTATGGATACCATCTGTATGGAGTGTGTATGTTCTCCCTGTGACTGCTTGAGATTGCTCCAGGTGCTCCAGTTTCTTCCCACATTTCCAGAGACATGCAGGTTTGTAGGTTAATTGGCTTCTGTAAATTGTCCCTAGTGTGTAGGATGGAACTAGTGTGAATGGGTGATGTTGGTCGGCAAATACTCAGAGATCGGAAGGGCCTGTTTCCACTCGTAGCGATGTTACAATACTTACCTTCAACGGCGCTGCAGTTCTGCCACTGGCCGTGTGCGTGACTTTGGCGCCTTTGAGGGGGGGGGCGAGTGTAAAATGCTGTTTTGTACTGCCTATCGGAGGCGGACTACCTCGGGCTGCTAGCTGCTGAAGAATAATCGATCCGCCTCCCATTCGCGCAATTTTTTTTTTTTAAATCGCTGGACAATTTAATATTTGGATTAAAATAAAAAGTGACTTCGAACGCCCTCAACGCCTACAACGTGACGGATAGCAAGAACGGGACGAAACAAAGTGTGAGTCGTTTATTTTACATATAATCTTGCTTCTTGGGATGGCTTTAATCTAATTTTACGTTGCGAAAATGTGATTTGGGTCCCATACGAACCGGCAGTGTTTTTCCTGCCGATATAGGGTTCAAATTCACCGCAAATGCAACGTTCCAATCGATCGCGTTCCAGAAGCAAGATGATTAAAATGCCCATTTTTTTTGGAGATAAGCCGTCTAAATTGTCTATATTTTGTATTATTCTATCTCTCCATGATCATTATTTTAAAACTAAATATTCACAACAGTTTGAGTCACATGCATTGTCCAAAAAACAATAATTTGATTATATTTTGGTGCATGTTTCTAGATTAATTTATGGGAATTAAGCATTAATTTCCTTCCATCTGGGATAATTCATGACAGTGAGATTTAAAAATCTCACAAAATGTTATATTGTGAATTCTTGTGTGAATGGGATTAGTTTGTTATTTGGATACTTAGGCTATTAAAAAAATCATTTTCTTAAGAAATGGAATCTACAGGACATTGTTAATGGGAAAGTAGGGGGCAGAAAGACATGTCATGTGTGGTTTGAAGAGCAAAAACTTGTAGATTACAATGCCAAAATTGAAAATTTGAGGAAAAACAAGGTGTACAGAATAGCTTATTGGTTACAATCTGAGGAGTATGATGATGCTACTGATTATGATATGCAAATGTACCAGCTAGCAACTGATCTTCTCCATAAAGACTTGGTCTATTGCTAGAAATTGTAATTTATTTACCTATCTGTTACAGACTTACAGCATATTATACAATAATATTAAAGTTCTGATCTTGAGAATATCACATTTTTGAATTTTCAAGGCAGTCTGGGTGTTTATTACTATTTCCCTCACAACGGTCAATTTTGTAATTAGCTACAATTAGGTAATTAACTAATTATATGCTTTAATTTCAGGTCATCCAAGTAAGATGTTTTATATTTGTTTCAGAATGCTTCAATCTATAATAACTGTAAATTTCATTCAGTTCTCTTAATTTTTAAGAAAGTTATGGCTTTTGACTGTCCTCGATCACAGCTTTTGTGATAAGTCAATGGAAAAGCAATAAGGAACAAGATGCTAATTTCCGACTATGAAAATGGCCATACATTTTTTAATACTGAAGATATGAAAGTGAATTAGGTGTCAAATTAAACTTCTTTTTGTGCTTTATCTGATGAGATAAATTGCAGACTTGATTTTTAAAATCTCAAAATTTTGTAACATTGCTACGCCATCTAAGAAATGGGAATGGGCAATTTTCTAATGGTATTGGAATTGGTTATTGTTGTCACTTGTACAGGGATACAGTGAAAACTTTGTTTTAGTGTGTCTAGGCAAATCGTGAGTAAATCAGGTAATACTAAAGAGAAAATAAATACAGTGCAAAATATATTGTTACAGCTATAAAGAAAGTGCAGATTAAAAAAAGTACAGGGACAGCAATGAGGTTGATTGGAAGAACGAGAATTCATCTTTCGCATATCCATTCAAGAATCTGAGAAGAGTCTGGTGCTACGTTCTTTCAAGCTTTTGTAATTTTTGCGCAATCAGGGAGAGGGAGGGGGAGGGGAGATTATCACTGTTGCGTGAATGGTCTTTGAGAAGGGTGGATAAGTGTTTGCCAAATCAAGTTAAGATACCTTTGGATTTGATGCTTTCTATGGTACATCTTGGAAACTGATAAGAGTCTTTGGAGAAAGACTCCAAAGACCAAGATTCCTTAATCATCTGCGGATGTAGAGGTGATGATGGGCTTTATTGACAATGGCAACAACGTGATTGTACCAAGAAAAATTGTTGCCGATATTTGAATCTAAGAACATAATACACTCAAGCATCTCCACTTCAGCACCTTTCATAGAAACAAGGGTTTGTAATCCACCCCACTTCCTGAAATTGTTGACCAGCTCCTTAATCAGTTCAGTTCAGTTTATTTTCACGTGTATCGAGGTACAGTGAAATGTTTTTGTTGCATGTTAACAAGTCAGCGGAAAAACAATACATGATTACGATCGAGCCTTTCACAGTGAACACATGATAAAGGAAAAACGTTTAGTGCAAGGTAAAGCCAGTAAAGTACGATCAAAGATAGTCCGAGGGTCCCCGATGTGGGATATAGTGGTTCAGAACTGCTCTCTGGTTGCGGTAGGATGTTTCAGTTGCCTGATAACAGCGGTGAAGAAACTGCCCCTGAATCTTGCTCATATTCAGGTAGAGGTTGTCTTGACACCATGCAGTAAACTCTATGTAAGGAGAACTGATGGGGTCAGGTTATTAAAGAAGAGAGTTAACTGCTGGGGAACATGTCCATTAAACATAGTGACAAAGAGCAGTTGTGGGCCAGGGACGTGCCATCAGGCCTTACCTGTCATACTCCCAATGAAAATAGCTGTTAAGAAAAGTAAAGAAAAATAATAAAATAAAATAAATATGAAGATTTTTTAACTGATCTGTGTTATAAATGTCATTTCTATATGAATCTAATCATGTTTTATAGTCAAAATCGCCAAATTTGTGCAGCTCCGCTGCAAATACAGGGAGAGATGAGAGGTGAGGCAGCGACGAGCTGAGCTGAGCCTCAGATTGCGCAACCACTTAGAAACTGTATGGTGGGCGGGCAACAAGCGTGTGCCTGTTACTATCTCTCTGTATGTCACCAATGTAATGTGTGTAAACCCCTTCATTACATGTCCTCTGCTTCCATAGTCCAGGTAGCTTATTTCACATATACATATATTACATTTAGGATTGCTGGTCTCTTCAAAAAACTGCAATGAAAAAGCAGCAGGGGAGGCAGCGATCACGTCTGCCTCACTGAGGGGGCGTGTATTGAGCCCAGTGGAGGGAGAGCGAGCGTGAATTATGTAGGCTCATGGAATTGACACTTTCTTTCTCTACTTCCCTCCCTCCCTTCTCTCCTTCCTCCCTTCTCTCCCTCCCTTCTCTCCTTTCCTCCCAGACACATCACGCACAGACAACTAACACACACCATGGCCGTCCGAAAGGGGGGTGCGCGGGGGGCGACCGCACCCCCCTTATTTTCCCCAGAGTAAGAAAAAATCCCCAGAATATATATTTTTTAAATCAGAGACTAATCAGCATTTCGCCCGAAATTCTGGCCACTGGGGAGAAAGAAATGCGTCCATCCGTGCCTGCGCAGTTGGGGAAGCGACGCAAAATGACGCCGTCTCTCCGCGTGTGCACAGTGGGCCCGGGCGGGATCAGACTGCCATTTGTGCTTCATCCAGTGAGCTCGATGCCTCGCGTCTACTCCAGGTAAGCAGTGGGGGGGGGGGGGGGTGGCGGTGCGGTGAGGTGCGGCGTCTGCCTGCCCGCCCGGTCCAGCATTTTCATCCGCAGCATCGGAGCCTCGCCAACGGCCAGTCAGGCGACCAGGAGGCCGTCCTCCCATCGCCGGGTGGGAGCGGGTGTAACCCCAACACCAGACGCCACTGCTGCGGGGCCCGCTGCCCTCGCCTCCCCCCGCCACCGAGCCCAAGCCATCTTCCGCACACACCACCTTCATCTCCCCCCCCCCGCTGGGCACACGCCACCTTCATCCCCCCCCCACCAGAAAGAGGGGGGATGTGAGAGGGGGAGAGAGAGAGGGGAAGGGAAGGGGGAAAGAGGTGGGGGAGGGGAGAGGGAAAGGGGGAATATCTTTAATGATTGCAAAATTGAGGTAGGTTTTAGAGCTATTATATTTTTTCGTCATGAATAATATCAAACAATTGGAACTGCTTTCTTTGCCTTGATAACAATACTGAAAAATATGAATTCCAAAGTTTGTGACTCTTTTTGCAGCATATTTTTAATATAATTTGAATATTACACAAATCTGGTCATGGATCTGTCTGCAGTAATGCAGCAGTCCGTTGATGATGTAGCTGCTGTGGAAGCTAGGCAGAAGATGGAGTTGGAAGATCTCCTTGGTGCAGTAAAAACCAAACGTTTTATGATTCTATATTATGAGTTCTTACAAGAATTGTGAAAATTTCACATATATGCAGCCGATCAGTAAAATATTTTTTGAATACATGTCATGTCTTAAGTCCTGTTAATGGTAATATTGGCCAAATAAAATATGTCACAAAATGGAGAATCTCTGTATTTGCAAAGCCTGTTTGTCCACTTTCTGTGGAAGGTTGCAAGCTGTGAGTCACGCTCCAAGGAGAGAGAGAGAACTTCCTAGATGGAAGTTGAGGATAAGGCGAGCTCCAAATGTCTCTCCTTTTGTTTATATGTATGAGGGTTTTGTAGAAGAGCTAAGAGGTGTTGCATATGCATGATTAGGTTTGGTCAGATAGGGGTTGTTGTAAAGTACTGTTAATTATGTTGCAGAGTGTTTGTGCTGTTATCTTGTGAAGTGTGAAGCCTTGTACAAATTGTTTATACTACCTGGAGAAATGTTTCTATTCTTTTGTAAACTGTCTTCCTGCTGGAACTTTCTGTAGAAACAATGTAATGGTGAATTTTGTGATTGGGTTCGGGAACTGTCAATAGCTATAATCTAATCAAGATTCAAGAGAGTTTATTGTCATGTGTCCCAGATAGGACAATGAAATTCTTGCTTGAACTTCTCTCGAGCATGAAGGAGAGTTACATAGACCACCTAGGACCATGTGTCGACCATGCTGCAAGTTTGAGTCGAGTGCAAACGCTTCTAAACTCTCAAATTAGGTCCCCGCAGTGGGACAGGCCCTTTAGTTGATCCAGTGCTGGACTCGGTATTTTACTGACCCACATGCCCACCAATCGAGGCCCACCTGGCTCCTGGCCCCGCCCCCGCTCAAGTACGCTCGCGCCATGCCTCCCGCAGCTGGACTCCCACGTCCGCCCGCTCCAACCCCCCCCCCCCACCCCTCCCGTACAAATGCGAAGAAAGAACGAGCGTTCTGCAGATTGGGAGGTTACAGCTGGTCACCGGAGGCCACCGGCTTCTGAATCCTTTCCGTATCCCCTGCCCGATAGTAGAACATGGCTGCCCGTCCCTCCCTCCCTCTGCAAACCCAACGCGCTGCCAGTCGCGCCGCTTGCAAGTCATTTGATAAAAACATTGCGACCCCCCCTCTCTCCCCCCTCCTCTCTCTCTCTCTCTCTCTCTCCCACCTCTCTCTCACCCCCACCTCTCTCTCTCTCCCCCTCCTCTCTCTCTCCCCCTCCTCTCTCCCCCTCCTCTCTCTCTCTCCCCTCCTCTCTCTCTTATCCCCCCTCCTCTCTCTCCTCTCTCTCTTCTCCTCTCCCCCTCCCTGTACCCCCCTCCCTGTTCCTCCCCCTCCCTCCCTCTTCCCCCCTTCTCTCTTTGCCCTCACTCTCTACCCCCCTCCCTCTCTAGACGCGCCTGCGAGTTGGGGGCTATGCATCAGTAGATAGGGCGGTTATGGGGTAATAGGAGCAAATTAATAATATTAATATATTGACAAGTGGGGTAGTTAGCGCATGTGCAGTGGAGTAGTTAGTGTGTGGGGGTGGTTAATGTGTGTGACGCCACATGCCGCCCTCCCCTCCACAACCGCACGTTGGGGGAACAGACCCAACGGGTCTGCACTTGGTCTAGTTCTCCTTAATTCTACCACAACCAGACTTCCGGTGGCATCATGTTATACTAACAGACGTGCACCTAACTCCACTCCCGAAAAACGCGATTTTTCACGTTAAAACGGGTCTATAAGTTGGAATTGATTTAAAAACCTTACCGGAGCTTCTGGTTGCCGTGCTGATGACGTCATCAGTAAGCGCGATGTTTTAAACGGTGGCTTAAAGTGTAACGGGTATAGCTTGGACCCGATAGCAGCACAGAATCAGGCAGGTATAGTTGGCAATGAACTTTATTATGATACTGTAACACAGGAATGGGTACACCGTACTCACACAGAGGCTCAGGATTGAGCGAGGGTTCCGAAGAGGGGCAGGCAGGTTCGAATCCATGTAGGCAGTCGGGACATCGCTGGAGAGTCTTGCATGAATGCTGAGAACAATCTGGCACTGTGTGAATGGTGAGGAGAGTCTATATACCGGGTTAATTGGTGATCAGAGGCAACTGAGTGCCACAGGTGAGGAGAGTTGGGCTGATGAGAGGGGAGTGGCAGGCAGGCAGGAGAGGAGAAGGAGGGACCGGTGGAAAAGTACTGGGAGGTGAAGTGGATGAGAATGAGGAGAGGGCAGACTGTGACAGAACCCCCCCCCCCCTCAAGGGACGGCTCCTGACATCCCAAATCAAAAGGAGAAAAAAAAACAATAACGAAAATAAACCCAATCCCACGCAGAGTTGGGTGGGAGGAGGGGGACCGGAGGAGGTCTAATATTCGTCCGAGACATCCATGTCCGCATCCTCCTCCATAGCATCAGAGGAAAGCTCCGTCTCGTCATTACTGGGCGCCTCAGACGGAAGAGGGGACAGAGTCTCAGGGGCGGCGACCCCTCTAGGAGTGGCGGATTTGGACGGCTGGTCGGGATGACGCCGGTGAAACTCCCTGATGAGGGAGGCGTCCAGGATGTGTCGAGCAGGAACCCAGGACCTCTCCTCTGGACCGTAACCCTCCCAATCGACCAGGTATTAGAGACCCCTCCCGCGACGGCGGGAGCGCAGGAGGCGGTGCACCGTAAAGGCGGTGCCTCCGTCGATGAGACGAGGAGGTGGAGGAGGAGGGACTGTGGGGACCAGGGAGCTCTCCCGGACTGGCTTTACTCCGGACACGTGGAACGTAGGATGGACCCGCATGGAACGAGGCAACTTGAGCCTCACAGCCGTTGGGTTGATGACCTTCTGGATCTCAAAGGGACCGATGAACTTGGGTGCCAACTTCTTGGACTCCACCCTCAAGGGAAGGTCCCGGGTCGACAGCCACACCCTCTGGCCCACGAGGTAGGTGGGGGCCTGGGTGCGGTGACGGTTGGCAGCCATGGCGTAACGGTCCACGGAGCGGAGAAGAGCCGCCCTGGCTTGGGTCCACGTCCTGCGGCAGCGACGAATGAAGGCCTGGACGGATGGGCAGGAAACCTCTTTCTCCAGCGCAGGGAACAGTGGAGGCTGGGACCTGTAGGCACAATGGAAAGGGGAGAGCACAGTGGATGAGCTTGTCAGGGTGTTGTGGGCATACTCCACCCACAACATCTGCTGGGACCAGGAGGAGGGATGCTTGGACACCATACACCGCAGCGCCGTCTCCATCTCCTGATTCTTCTTTTCAGTTTGGCCGTTGGACCGGGGATGAAATCCGGACGTCAGACTCACGGTGGCCCCCACAAGCGTGCAGAACTCCCTCCAGAACACAGAGGCAAACTGGGGTCCTCAGCCGGAGACCACATCAACGGGGAGACCATGGAGCCTGAAGACGTGAAGTAACATGAGCTCGGCAGTTTCCTTGGCTGACGGAAGCTTGGGCAGGGGCACGAAGTGAGCCATCTTGCTAAATCTATCGACCACGGTCAGGATGGGGGCAGGCCGGTAACGAAGTCCAGGGAGATGTGGGACCATGGTCGATGGGGTACAGGCAGTGGAAGCAGATGACCCGCAGGAGCTTGGTGTGAGACCTTGTGCTGGTTGCAAACGGGACAGGCGTTGACAAACTCCCGAGTGTCCTCCTCCAGCGATGCCCACCAGAACCTCCGTAGTACCATCTCCTTGGTCCGCTGAATGCCGGGATGACAGGTGAGTCGAGAGCTGTGGGCCCACTGAAGGACGTCAGACCGCAGGGCAGAAACCACAAACAGGCGATCAGGAGGGCATGCGCTGGGTCCCGGCTGGTTCTCCAAGGCCGCCTTCACCCTCTCCTCCACCTCCCAGGTGAGGGAGGCAACCCTGTGCGAGGACGGGAGGATGGTTTTAGGGCCAGAGGCAGACTCCTCCTTCGCCAAGAACTGTCGAGAGAGGGCATCGGGCTTCACGTTGCGGGACCCAGGTCGGTAGGAGAGGGAGAAGTTGAAGCAGGTGAGGAAGAGAGACCAGCGGGCCTGACGAGAGTTGAGCCTCTTGGCTGACTGGAGGTATTCAAGGTTCTTGTGGTCAGTCCAAACCAAGAAAGGCTGCTCGGTTCCCTCCAGCCAGTGACGCCATTCCTCCAACGCCAACTTAACCGCCAACAGTTCTCGGTTGCCAATGTCATAATTCCTCTCAGCAGGGGTCAGGCGTCAGGAGAAGAAGGCGCATGGATGGAGCTTCTGGTCCCCGGCAGCCCGCTGGGACAGAACAACTCCCACCCCCACGTCGGAGGCGTCCACCTCCACCACGAACTGTCTCTCCGAGTCCGGAACTTGGAGGATGGGGGCCGATGTAAACCGTGTCTTGAGTGCCTGAAAAGCTTCGTTGACCACGACAGACCACCGGAACGGAACCTTGGAGGAGGTGAGTGCCGTGAGGGGTGCGGCCACAGTACTGTAGCCACGGATGAACCGTCGGTAAAAATTGGCGAACCCCAGGAACCTTTGGAGCTGCTTGTGGGAGTCAGGAACAGGCCAGGTGGTGACAGCAGAGACCTTGGCGGGGTCCATCTTGATGTTCCCTTGGCCAACGATGTATCCTAGGAAGGAGACTGACGGGGAGTGAAACTCGCACTTCTCAGCTTTAACGAAGAGCGAGTTCGCCAGGAGCCGATGTAGAACTGCCTGGACGTGGTGTACGTGTTCCTCCTTGGTCCGTGAAAAGATGAGGATGTCATCAAGATAGACGAACACGTACTTGTTCAACATGTCTCTGAGAACGTCATTGACCAAAGCCTGGAAGACGGCCGGGGTGTTGGGGAGGCCAAAGGGCATCACCCGGTATTCATAATGTACCGTGGGAGTGTTGAAGGCGGTCTTCCACTCATCTCCCTCTTTGATGCGGACCAAGTGGTAGGCGTTGCGTAGATCCAACTTCGAAAAGATGGTGGCCCCCTCCAGGAGCTCGAAAGCAGAGGAGATGAGTGGGAGAGGGTAGCGATTCTTCACCGTGATGCCGTTGAGCCCCCGGTAATCTATGCAGGGACGCAGAGATTTGTCCTTCTCCACGAAGAAGAAGCCAGCCCCAGCAGGAGACGAGGAGGGACGGATGAGACCAGCAGCCAAGGAGTCGTTAATGTATTTCTCCATGGCACCTCTCTCAGGGGCAGACAGGGAGTAAAGGCGACCCCTAGGAGGAGCGGAACCAGTCAGGAGGTCGATGGCGCAGTCATAGGGCCGATGAGGAGGAAGGGAGGTGGCCCTAGACTTGCTAAAAACCTCCCCAAAGTCATGGTACTCGGCTGGGACCCCCGTCAGATCTGGAGCAGAACTGGAGCAGGTGGCCGGTTGAGGAGCTGAGGCTTGCTTCAGGCACACTTGGTGGCAGGAAGGGCTCCAACCCAAGACGACCCCCGTCCTCCAGTCGATGTTGGGGTTGTGTCGCCGAAGCCAGGGGTAACCCAGGATGAGGGGAAGACGGGGAGACTGCAGGATGTGGAACTGGATGGTCTCATGGTGATTACCAGACAGGAGCATGCGCACTGGAACCGTCCGGTGAGAAACAGTCCCCAGGAGATGGCCGTCGAGGGCGTTGGCGGGAACAGGTTCAGGCAGGGGAACACAACTGATGCCTAGCTGGCGAGCTAGTTCCTTGTCCATAAGATTAATGTCACAACCAGAGCCTATGAAGGTGGCGAGGGTGTGAGAACCATCAGACAACAGCAGACGGGCATGACAAAGAGGGCGTTGGGCAGAGGAAAGTTCAGAGGTTCGACTCACCAGTAATTCCTCCGCTACTGGCGAGTCTGGCCTTTTACTGGACACTTGGAGATGTAATGACCCGCCAGGCCACAGTAGAGACGGAGGTTCCCTCGACGCCGACGTTCCCGTTCCTCGGGGGTGAGACTGGTGCGACCCACCTGCATGGGTTTGGGTTGCCTCGACGGTTGCCCTGACGAGGGTAGTCCAGTCTCCGGAGGAAAACGAGCTTGGGTGGATAGCTGGCGGTCCGCCTGTCCCTGTCGCCTCTCCCGACGTCTCGCCAGGATGCGTCGGTCCAGACGGGTCGTTAGCTCGATAAGCCCATCCAGAGAAGAAGGAAGGTATTGGGACACCAACTCATCCTTGATATAGTCTTTCAAGCCCAGCAAGAAAGCGTCACACTGGGCCGGGGCGTTACAATCACTCTCACGGGCCCTGGTGCGAAAGTTGATGGCGAAGTCAGCGACGCTCTGGTTCCCCTGGCTCAACCCCAGCAGACCTCCCGCTGCGTCCGGACCCATCGAAACCTCACCGAACACCTTGCGAAGCTCCGCGGTGAAGGCCTGGAAAGAGGAGCAAGCCGGCGTGCGTCGCTCCCATTCAGCTGTTCCCCACAGCCGAGCTCTGATAGTCAGGTGATTAATGGTAAACGCCACTCTCGCCGCTTCCTGGGCGAAGGTGTAGGGCTGTAGGGCGAAGAGAATGGAACAGTTCGTGATGAATGGGTTGCAGCCCTCCGGGTATCCAGCGTAGCGCTCCGTGGTTCCCACCCGGGGCTCAGGTGATGTTCCTGGCAGACCGGGAGCTGGTGCTGTTGGAGCCGGAGGCGAAGCATGGGGTGTAGCCTGGGCGATGGTGGTCGTCAGCTGTTGGACCTGCGTGGCTAGTGCAACCAATGCTTGTTCTTGGTTTGACACAGCCTGTCGAATCTCGGAGTTGGAGGCAGTGAGCATAGCTTCGTGCTGCAGGAACGTGTGCTCAATCCTCCCGAAGCGGTCTGCCGGAGACGTAGTGTGCGCCGAGTCCATTGTTGGCCAGATTGTACTGTAACGGGTATAGCTTGGACCCGATAGCAGCACAGAATCAGGCAGGCATAGTTGGTAATGAACTTTATTACGATACTGTAACACAGGAATGGGTACACCGTACTCACACAGAGGCTCAGGATTGAGCGAGGGTTCCGAAGAGGGGCAGGCAGGTTCGAATCCGTGTAGGCAGTCGGGAAATCGCTGGAGAGTCTTGCATGAATGCTGAGAACAATCTGGCACTGTGTGAATGGTGAGGAGAGTCTATATACCGGGTTAATTGGTGATCAGAGGCAACTGAGTGCCACAGGTGGAAAAGTACTGGGAGGTGAAGTGGATGAGAATGAGGAGAGGGCAGACTATGACATAAAGACTTTAAAATGAAAAAACTGTCTTCAGCTCAGAGCCCTCGGAGAACAGTTAAAAAACAGCTGCTGAAAAACCAGAAGAATCCTGAAGGAGAAGTTACCTCTGAAGTTCCTGAAGTGGCTGCAGAAATGGATACAAGATCTAAGACAGAGCTGGCTAAGGATAAAGAATTTGAGGATTTGAAGAAATCAGTGAAAGATATGAAAGATGAAATTTTGGATGAAAATAAAACTCTGATGGGAAAAATGATGGAAAAAATCGAAAAGATGATGTAGGATTCGAATGCTGGTAATCAGAAGGTGGCTGATTCACTTGACACTATAAATAAACAAATTGATGATGTGAAAGATGGACTATCGGGGAGAATTGATAAGGTGGAAAAAGTTACTACGGACAGGTTCACGGCTGTGCTTGAAACAGTAGCTGCAAGTATCACGGAATTGGAGAAAAATATCCAATCTCGGAATTGGAGAAAAATATGGCTCGAGTGGTTGAAGACATGGTGAAAATGAGGCGAGAACATGATCAAATGAAGCAAGAACATGAGCAAACTTCAGTACAGATGACGACTCAACTGGGGAAAGTTTCAGATAAATGCCTGGACCTGGAAGCTCGTTCTAGATGCCAGAATTTGAGAATTCTTGGAATCTCAGAGGGAGCTGAGGGAAGGGACATTCGTGAGTTTGCCATCGGCTTACTTAAACAACTGCTTAATCTCTCCAAAGAACCGAAAATTGAAGTGGCACACCGTGTACCGAGATTTAAACCGAGATCTCAAGCTAGACAAGACCACCCACGACAGATTATTGTGAAATTTCGAGACATTTCCGAACTGGAAGAGGTGATGAGTAAAATCAAATATGGAGTGCAACTGAGGCTTGATAACGACATTATCGAAATATTCAGGGACAATCCATATGAAATTGTGCAAAAGAGAAATCAATTCAGAAAGGCAAAGGAACTTTTAAGGGGGAAGTAAGATGTTAGATATGGTGTCATTTATCCAGCTAAAATGCGCATCTCTTATAATGGACGTGAAAGATCATTTGTAAACCCGGAGGATGCGTACAAATATGCCCAGAGCGTCGTTGAAAAGTAGCGGGAATACATAGATGGTATGAACAAACTTTTTTATTAGAATTCCACAGTTAATGGAGGATCGGCAGCTCAGAACCATTTCATGTAGTGTTTTGTTTAGGATGGCGAGACTGGTTATCTGTGGAATTTTAACTCAAGGACATTCTGTGTTCCAAACGAAATAAACAGCCGAACCGAAGAGAATGGACTATACCAGAAGCATTAATTGTTTAATAGATTATAATATTAAATCCAATTGTAAGAATTGATCCTATTAACAACTTAACAATTTAACAAGTTATCAATATTAAATTAGAATAGTAACGGACGCTAACAAAAAAAATAACGAACTAACATAACTAACATAAATTCTTACTAAATCTATACCTTATCTATAACTGGGAGGAGGGGATGAGAAACGAGCACCTGGCTCAGGTCCAGGAGCACGTTTTATTAACCCCTTCAACCAACAGTTGATTATTATTGAAGGTAAAATCATTCGTTTAATAATTAGTAGATAAAATTGCGATATATATATGTTATAATGAAATATATAGGGTAAATATGTATCATATATCTGATTGTGAGGCCCCGTCCTATTATGTTATGATTAACCAAGGGTGCGGAGTTATTTGTTTAACATCAACAATGGAAGTCGAAACAAGGTTTTCTCCCACCTACAGGTGGGCCACTTGTTACAGTGTCAACCATTTTAGACACTGTGTTTCCACTTTTTCAATTTTTTTAAAATTATTATTATGACCACATAAAGTCACATGTTTGTGTTTTGTGTTTAGTGATCAGCGTAAAAGGGATATGCCAACAAAACTCAGTAATGCAAAGGTTCCCCCAATACCCAAAGACCTGAGACATGGATGCACCACAAGATTTAAAGGTATTATAATTATTCAAAATGCAAGATGTTAAACAAAAGAACCTAGGATGAGTCTCATTCTGCAGTTGGAATATAAGAGGTATTAATGAACGTATTAAAAGGGGTAAGATATTAGCTCAGCTGAAATTGTACAATTCTGACATCATTTTCTTACAAGAAACTCATCTAAAATCCCAGGATCAAGCTAGATTGAGGGCGAAATGGATAGGTCAAATATATCATTCTTCATATACTTCGAAATCTAGAGGTACGTCAATCATTATTAGAAAAGGTATACCATTCAAAGCAAAGAATACCATAGCAGACATTGAAGTGAGATATTTGATAGTTACCGGAGAAATTCATGATACTCCAATTACCTTGGTAAATATATACGCGACTAACTTTGACAAACGAGTATATATTTAAAAGAACAAATGGACGTCTTTTTTGAAATAAATGACACTCCAGATATATCGCCTACTTTACTATGGGAATCTTTTAAAGCATTTATTAGAGGTGTTATAATCTCATACCAAGCTATTCAAAATAAAAAGAATAAGAATGAACAAAGACAGTTAGAAGAACTTATTAGACAAGTGGATATAGATAATGCTAAAGATCCATCAATGGATAAACATAATAAAATAATTATTTTGAAATTTAAATTAAATAAACTATTATCAGCCAAACTTATAAGACTTTTCCAAATTACAAAACAGGAACACTTTGAATTTGGGGATAAACCGCATAAACTTTTGACTCGTCAGCTAAAAAAACGAGAAAAAGAACATATACGATCCAAAAGATTAAATCAGATAGAGGGGAATTACTAACCATACCGAAGGATATGAATAAAAGATTTGCGCAATTTTATGAGAATTTGTACACCTCTAAAACGACAACGGACTCCATTAAAATTACAGAGTTTTTGGATAATTGTAATCTTCCAAAGTTAGAGTTGAAGGAACAAGAGGAATTGGGTGCACAAATTTCAATCAAGGAATTAGAAGACACAATAAATTCATTAAAGAATGGAAAAACTCCAGGTCCTGATGGATTTACTAATGAATTTTATAAAAGCTTTTATGACAAAATTATACCACGGTTACAAAAAATGTATCAATATGCTTTAAAAAAATAAATATTACCTGATACGTTAGCTGAATCAACGATCACACTAATACTTTAAAAAGACAGAGATATAGAAGAACCGGGTTCATATATAGCTATAGCATTGTTAAATACAGATAAAAAAATATTAGCAAAAACATTAGCTAGAAGATTAAGTAAATATATTAGTAAATTAATAAACCCAAATCAGACGGTGTTTATCCCTAAGAGATATTCATCTAATAATATGAGACATCTACTCAATATAATGCACTCACACAAAATTGAAGAACAAGAATTATCAATTATTTCGCTGGACGCTGAAAAAGCATTTGACCAAGTAGAATGGAATTATATGGATAAAGTATTACAAAAATTCCAACTGGGAGAGAATTTTATTTTATGGATTAAATTATTATATAATAAGCCTACAGCTAGAATATTAACTAATAACATATTATCCTCGAAATTTCAACTATCAAGGGGAAACAGACAAGGATGCTCATTATCACCACAGTTGTTTGCTCTCATAATTGAACCTTTAGCAGAAAAAATTAGAACACATCCAGATATCCATGGGTATAATACTAAATACTCAAATAATAAAATATCTTTATACGCGGATGATATATTATTGTACATTACAAACCCTCAAATTACTATACCAAACATACTAAATCTAATTGAGGACTTTGGATCCTTTTCTGGATACAGAATAAATTGGAATAAAAGTGAAATTATGTCAATAAAATCGAAAGACTCAACACATCTTTTAAAATTCCCTTTTAAAATAGCTACAGAAAAATGTAAATACTTGGGTTTTTAAATCACCAGCACATATCAAGGCATGTTCAAAGCAAATTATGATCCTCTACCTAATAAATTAAATACATTAATTAAATTTTGGAAAACGCTTCTGATGTCTTTAATAGGTCGAATAAATGCAATAAAAATGATCTTCTTACCACAAATTTTATACCTATTTCAATCGATTCCTATATAACTACCAAATACGTTTTTTTTTAAATTGGACTCAGACATTACTAATTTTATATGGGATTATAAATCCCATAGAATACAAAGAACACACTTGAACAAAGCTAAAGTATTAGGGGGCTTAGCACTCCCTAACTTCATGTATTATTATTGGTCAGTAAATATTAAAAATATGATCCAACTGATGGACAACTCTGCCCAGCAAGTGGACTGGATTGTAATGGAGAGAGAGGACTGCTCCTCTGGTAATATTGGAGCGATCCTCCTCTCACCAATGAAACTGAATAACATAAATTATAACAAAAACCCAATTATACATAGTACAATCAGAACTTGGAAACAAATAAAACAAAATTTAAAATTAAGAAATCTATCGCTTTTATCTCCAATAACCCTTCGTTTAATCCCTCTATTACAGACAAATCTTTTATACAATGGGATAGACTAGGAATTAAAATGTTCGGTGACTTTATTGAAACTGGAAAATTACTATCATTCCAACAATTACAAATAATATATAAACTGGGAAATAATCAATATTTTAAATATTTTCAAATATGTGACTATTTGAAAAAATATACAAAAGATCATTATAATATCCCAGCAGATGTATTGGATGAAGCAATGCAGATAAAAGCTGAATCAGCAAACTTAATATCATATTGGTATAATATTATCTTAAATGTAGAAATACCATCTACGGAAGGTATTAGAAGAGACTGGGAACAAGAATAGTAAGATTAAACGAGAACTTACCTAAGTTTGAAGTTTAATCTTTATTTTATGAGGAGTTACGTAGGTGATTATGTGAAGAACCCCACCAGTGCGCCTGCGCGTCAATCTTCAAAGCAGCGGTGTGAAATCACAAAAAACAACAACCGAAGTAATATAATCTCATAATAAAACGAGTAATACAAGAACTTCCATCTGACCTTTATGATAGAGGGAAGGGTCGTGGCGGGCACGTAATCACCTACGTATCTCCTCATAAAATAAAGATCAAACTTCAAACTTAGGTAAGTTCTCGTTTAATCTTACTATTTTACTTCGGAGTCACGTGAGTGACTACGTGAAGATTTTAAAGCTTTGTGATTTCATGCCGTAGATCAATCCCGGCTTCTCACTGCATTGATTGACTCGGAACGAGAAATAATCAATCATGCATTCATAATAACATTTGTACCACAAATGCAGTAATTCATTTCAATAACGAAATTAATCAGAGCCCCTTTAAACCAGAGGAATTTACACAGAACTTAAAATAGTTTCTGCAAACAATCCCGCATTAACAATAGGCCGATGGTAAAAATGTTGAAACATCAACTCATTGGACCACCCGGCGGCTGCGAGGATATGGTCGACGGGGACGTCTTTTGCCCTGGCCGCCGACGTTTCTGCTGCCCTAGTCGAGTGAGACGTAAAAACATAAGTGTTAATACCAGCAGCTGTTAAGACTTATTTTATCCATCTGGAAATAGTCTGTATTGAAACTCTCTTTTGTGGTTTCTTGTGTGTGATCAACAACCCAGTTTCCGTATTTCTCAAATTCTTTGTGACCTCAATGTATTGTAACAAATATGTCTTAATACAGAGACAAGGATCATTTGGATATGCTGCTAGCATAATTTTAAATCCTGTCACACCTGGCCTAATTTGCTTTAGTAGGTCATAGATATAGAATGTAACCTTATCTTCAGTGACTTCCATACTGTCTATTTGTAATTTTCCAAGTGTTTGCACTCGTTATGCTGTCACTCATGCCATAAGCATGAATACTTTCATACTGAGCTTGGCCAAAGGTAAAGACACACTTGATGACCATTCACAAAGTAGTTTCAGTACCACACTTACATCCCAGATTGTCATGTACCTAGGTTTCGGTGGTTTGGAATTAAAGATTCCTTTCATTAGTCTGGAAACAATTGGGTGTGACCCAATTGGGTTTCTTTCTGAATCCAGAACCAAATATGAGGACAATGCACTTCTGGCTGAATTAATTGCACTACAACTCAGACCTTCATCATAATAAAGTTTTCACAGAAATTCTAAACATTTGAAATATCTGCAGTATTTTATTGCACATTCTTTTGTACACAGAACTCTTCCCATTTCTTAATATAAGAAAGGTACTGTTTTTGAGTGCTCTTCCTCCAGGCTGCCGTAAGCATGTCCACAGTACGCTCAGACAGTCCTCGTCCCAGAAAAGGCATTCTTAAAACCTGCAAATCAACAAATCCAAACGATCATATAATGGATGTTGTTCCCCTGTTACAGGGTGCAGCAATAAATTACTCCTTTTTGGGACTTTCATCAACATTTGTGTTGTTAATTCTAATATCAATGGATACCATGGCTGTGTAGGCCTATCTGGTACTACCAATACCCTTGAAGCAGCATCTTGCCTGATTTTAAGCAAACATTGGCTTATGAGGCAGAAAGGTGGAAATATATATGAAAACATAACACCCCAATGTAGCGAGAAAGCATCAATCGCCACTGCTCCTGGATCCGGTTTCCATGAGACATATCTCGATAGCTGATGATTCAAGTCGATGTCGGGCATTCCAAATCTGATTACTATATCATTGAATACCTCTTGATTCAACATCCATTCTTTATTATCATGGAACTTTCGTGACATGGTGTCTGCTATCGTGTTCATTATACCTGGTAGACAGATAGCTGAAATCCAAATGTTCTTTTCGATACACCAAGACCAAAGTTGATTTAACCATTTTGTCACATGACACCGACTTAATTCCACCCATATCATTAATATAGGCAACTGCTGTTGTGTTTATTAATTTGAACTTGTGTTAGAACAATAAGCTTGGAGTCCATAGAAACCTCCTAAAAGCTCCAAATAGGTAATTCCCCATGTCTGCAGTACCAATAACTCTTCCTGATTCCATCTGCCTCCGCAGCTAGATGTTAAGTCAGTTGCACCCCATCCTAGTGCACTGGCATCAGTTTGTAATATCATGGACGGTTGTTCAATCAGCACTTTGCCTGAACTGCTTGAGACATGTAGAATCCACCACTGCACATTAGAAACAGCATTTGTTGTTACTTGCATGGTTCTATCAAAATGACCAGCATTTACTCTCAGTGCCTGTTCTTTGATTCTCTGCAGCTGTTGATAATGTAATGGTCCATACTGGACTGCTGGGAATCTACTAATTTTCCCAGTACTCGAGCCACCTGTCTGATTAAAGGTTTTTGCTCGTTTAACAGATTACTGCAATCTTTAATCAACTCCACCCTTTTTTCACTGGACAAAGTAATTTTCATTTGGGCTGAATCAATTGTGAACCCCAAATAATCAATCGAGGTACATGTTTTTAACCTTGATTTCTTTGGATGAATTTAGAAACCCCCAAACTTTCAAAAGTTTGATTTCATAACTGCAACAGATGCTTCTGTTGACTGTTTTGTCCTTCCTATAATCAGGACATCATCCAGCTTTGCCATTAGTACATGCCCCTGGCTCTCAGCAACCCCAGAATTGATTTAAACAATTTTATGAATATTCTGGGAGCGGACGTTAACCCACAGAACTTTGAACTGCCCTAACTGCTTCATCCATGTAAATTTAATATACTTCATATCTTCCAAGTGAACAGACACTGAACAAAAGGATTCAGACTTGTCAAGTCTATAATAATCCTACATCCTCCATCCTTTTTTGATCGAGGGAATATATTTGACCCAAATTGGTGAATTTGGTAGACTGATTCTTCAATAACACCTTTTATATATAGGGTTTTGAAGCACAGCTTGAACCTCCATTACTTTGCAAGGTGGAGAGTTCTGCTAGGAACATGCTGGACAGGCAAATCATAATTTGGATTGAATTCAATTCGAAATCCTTGTATATTATTCAGAATTACCACATCTGAAGTAATCTTCTTCCAATTGTTATAGAAGAGACGTAATCTGCCTCCAACTTTTGGACTTAATCCAGTTAGTATGTTCCCATGAGAACCAGGTCCACCTACCTCTTGAGTCATTTGAGTACTCTGAGATCCCTGGATTCTCCCGGAAGCACCACTGCTGGTTCGTACTCCCGCTGCAGGCCGCCAACTACGTCCCTGCGTTGATGAGGGACTTGGTCTTGGTCCAGGATCCGTATGACGTCTGAAAGGATACTTCCTCTTTACAGACTTTGCAACCATTGATGTTTTCATCAATCCTGTTTTCGCTTCATCTTCCAACTCTTTAATACGCCTCCCGAGATCCTCTCCAAAGAGTAAGTGGGTAATTGTATATTACTTGGTTTGCAGAGTGCTGCGAATTTCGGACTCATAGTAGGCCGTATAGCACCTTCCTCAGATAATTGATCTCGAAGTGGGTGCTGCATAGCAACCCCAGTGCTTCCTGATGCAACTGCGTCATCTCTTGGCTGTTATCTGCTATTCTGGTAAAAGCAGTTATTCCAGAACACAGCAGCTTTAATATTCTCTGCAACTGATTCGAGATAATTTGGTTCACTGCTGCTGCTTTCAGCAACCCACAGTTACTTGGGGTCTCCTGCTTTCTTGCAGTCTCATCCATCTCCTGCTGTTCCAGCTCATGGGAAACCAAGTAATTTATTTAAGGAGGCCAGTTCTTCTCCTACTGGCTCTCCTGACCCTGACGGGGCAGCGAATCCTACTGCGAGGGTGTGGAACATCTGGCAGCTGCCGTTCATCGCCTTGTACAGCCTCACCGTCAGAGTCGGGGTCTGAAATCTCATGACACGTAGCACGCTCCTCATCCCTGAGGGTGCATTCCATCAGCCCTGTACCAGGTGCTGTTGAGCTGCATCCAGCAGCTTGGATTTCACCTGAGTGAACTTTGCTCCAACAGCCTATGTAAAAGGCTTTCTATTTGGGCAATACGCTCGAAAGCAGTATCTACACTGGAGCTACTTCCATTGCTTGGGACTCCCTCCGTGGGCCGTTGGGATTAAAACTTTGCCTTTTTGCCCGACAGGCGCTGACTGTGTTTTCACCAGCCCCAGGTCCACAGTCGCTACGCTCACCGCTGGCGACTGTACCGCGGTTTAGAGGCGGTTGGTCTCTAACCGCGGACTCCCGACTTTCCCGACTTTCTGTCGGCTGAGTCGCTCGCCTCTTCCCCCTGCCCGTTTTTTCCCATGGCGTCTGTGGAAAAAATCCCCACAGACCCACAGTAAACGGACCTGGAAAACATGAAAAAAGTTTTTACTTACCTTGTAGTTGAAAAACTACAAACCACCGGAGGAGCTCTGCTCCTCACGTCCGTTTGCGTCAAGGCGTATGACGTAATGACGCGCAGGCGCACTGGCGGGGTTCTTCACGTAGTCATTCACGTGACTCCGAAGTAAAATTAGCTATTAAAATCTCAAAAGAAAGATGGAATGAACATTTATTAAACGTGCATAAATGTTCGATTAATGTAAGACACACTTTAATACAATTTAAAATTTTACATAGATTATATTATTCAAAAACTAAAATTAATATAATTTTCCCCAATGTATCATCCATTTGTGATAAATGTCAATCTCAAGAAGCTACTATAGCGCACTCATTTGTTTTTTGTACAAAAATTCAAAAATTTTGGATTGAAATTTTTGAAATCTTTACAAAATTATTTTAAATGAAACTGACACCAAAAGCAGAATGGATTATCTTCGGAACAATGGAAGATAGCCCTGAACTAAATGTGTTTCAAAAGAAATTAATAGATTACGGGTTAATAACTGGAAAAAAGTTAATCCTATAATAATGGAAAAACGCTCCAATACCAACTATAAACATGTGCATTTCAAATACGTTTGAAACATTACACCTGGAAGAGATAAGATTCCTCCTGGCAGGTAAACCAGATCACTTCCACCTGACGTGGTCTGCATTTATAGAATTATTACAAGTATAGGGTGCAAAAGTACTTAAAAAATAACTGAGGTCAGGTAAAGGGGGATGAAAGCTGGAGAGTTGGTATATCGCATTTGCGTGATGCTTATTATAAAGTATTTGTTTTTCTCTTTTTTCCTCTTTCTATTTTTTTTCTTCTTCTTTAGGGTCTATCCCTTAATCCTTTCTTCTTAATTTCTTTCCTACAGGGTCTCTGTTCTTTCCTGTTGTCACGTTTTTACACTTTCACTATTTTCCTTCTTTCTCTTTTTTCTTAATCTCAACCTTTCCTTTTTATTAGTGTAAAAAATGACAAAGTACATTAATTGTAATAAGATATACGTGATGAGTACTAATGTAATTGGTTGTAATGTAATGTACTTCTTATAAATAAAATTTAAAAAAAATAAAAAAATCTACCACAACCAATGAAGAAGCTGCTAAAGCTATTGCCAACCTCTCAGAAGCTGTACCTCATACAGAATCACTTTAAACTGGGTCCAACATACAAATATGGTTCCTTGTATAAGAATGGATGCTGGCGAATATTTAACCCTGACTGGTTTCGAGCATATCCCTGGCTTGTATATAGCGATCATGTGGATGCGTCTTTTGCCTACCTTGTGCCTTATTTGTGAACAACAGGAAATCACTTATCGTCAAGTCAAGGTAAGTCAACTCTATTTGTCACATATACATACAAGATGTGCAGTAAAATATAAGTGGCAATGCTTGCGGATTGTGCAAAACAACGGAACAGGTGCTCCTGAATGTATATTGCCATTTACCACTACTACTAATGCAAGGGCATTCGTTGGCCTTGCCCTGTAAACCAACCCTGGTTCTGCAAATCCTGTCATGCCACCCCGCTTTTTGAAAAGCTTCGTACGGGCCTGCACACACACATCACGCACAGACAAATACCACATACACAAATAATACATACATATAACTAAGTTAGGATGGGGTAGAAGCCAGTGCCTCCCCAGCCATTGCCCTCACCGCACATCACTGTTGTGAGCTCAAGGTTGCAATTGTGTTTGCTACATCCTTTTTTATTTTTTATTTTATTTTATTAGAAGTAAGTACAATCGTATGGCACCAAAGTGCCTAATACAACTTTGTTAGCGTCTGAGAAATGGGAATGGGTAATTTTCTAGTGGTATTGGAATTGGTTATTGTTGTCACTTGTGCAGGGATACAGTGAAAAACTTTGTTTTGAGTGTGTCTAGGCAAATCATGAGTAAATCAGGTAATACTAAAGAGAAAATAAATACAGTGCAAAATATATTGTTACAGCTATAAAGAAAGTGCAGAGTAAAAAAAGTAAAGGACCACAATAAGGTTGATTGGAAGAACGGAAATTCATGGTGTCTGGTGCTACGTTCTTTCAAGCTTTTGTAATTTTTACGCAATCAGGGAGAGGGAGGGGGGAGGGGGGGAGGGGAGATTAGCACTGCTGCGTGAATGGTCTTTGAGAAGGGTGGATGAGTCTTTGCCAAATCAAGTTAAGATGCCTTTGGATTTGATGCTTTCTATGGTACATCTAAGAAACTGATAAGAGTCTTTGGAGAAAGACTCCAAAGACCAAGATTCCTTAATCATTTGCGGATGTAGATGTGTTGATGGGCTTCATTGACAATGGCAACAATGTGATTGTACCAAGAAAAATTGTTGCCGATATTTGAATCTAAGAACTTAACACTCTCAAGCATCTCCACTTCAGCACCTTTCATAGAAACGAGGGTTTGTAATCCACCCCACTTCCTGAAATTGTTGACCAGCTCCTTAATCAGTTCAGTTCAGTTTATTGTCACGTGTATCGAGATACAGTGAAATGCTATTGTTGCGTGTTAACAAGTCAGTGGAAAAACAATACATGATTACAATCGAGCCTTTCAAAGTGAACACATTTAGTGCAAGGTAAAGCCAGTAAAGTACGAACAAAGATAGTCCGAGGGTCCCCGATGTGGGATATAGTGGTTCAGAACTGCTCTCTGGTTGCAGTAGGATGGTTCAGTTGCCTGATAACAGCGGTGAAGAAACTGTCCCTGAATCTTGCTCATATTGAGGTAGAGGTTGTTGTCTTGACACCATGCTAATAAACTCTCTGTGGGGAGATTTGATGGGGTCAGGTTATTAAAGAAGAGCGTTCACTGCTGCGGAACATGTCCATTAAACACAGTGACAAAGAGCAGCTATGAGCTCAAGGTTGCAACAGTGTTTGCTGCATCCTGTTCACCCTATGTAGATAAGCAAGCCTGTTTGTTCTGCAGTGCAGTATATTTTGTGTGAAAATGTTAGTTGAATGTCACGTGTCTTTTGTCTGCCTGTCACGTTCAGTCTTCCGTCATTTCGTTGTAATTCCACAGTTTGTTTGTTATGGTAATTATGATATGTTCATTATTTAGTTTGAGTCTGCAGATAGTTTAATCTTTGCTCTGATGCCGTATAACCATTGTGCCTGAATAAAAAGTTTTCAACCCCACTGCTGGACTCGGCAAATCATTGAGAATTCAGTGACCCTGCACTCTCTATATCCATCCTGTACTCCACCCTGTCATTGTTCGAGGTCTGCCTTACAATGGATACAAACACAGACACAAACACAAACTCGGTACTCTGGGTTGAGGCCACATGTAAAGGCCACGTCAGGGCTTTAAGTTTTGTGGTTACTTTGGCTCCGTTAATTCTTCTTCTCCTTAGGCAGTCCGTCTGCATCAAGAATGAATTGCTCCCGCTCCAGTTGTGTGGGGTGTGAGCTGATGCGGTCAATGTAGAAATTGTTGAGGCTTCTACAGATGGGCCAGGTGGTGGATGGTAGGCTGGCTGGGTAGATAGCCTGTGAGGTGGTGCAATGTGAGGTGGTCCTGTGAGGACACTGATATTGGTTTGTGTGCCTTCCGATGAGTTTGGGGGATATTGCAGAGACAGAATTAATGCCATCTTTTAAGTGCTTTTAACAGGACACATACTAAGACTGTTATATTTATTATGGAGACATAAGGAAGTGCAAATGCTGGAATCTTGTGTAGATCTCAGAGTGCCCGAGTAACTCAATGAGTCAGGCACCATCTGAGGTGGACATCGATAAGCAACGTTTCTGGTCAGGAAGTCTGAAGAAGAGTACCAACCGTAAACGTTACCTACCACCCCTGAGTAACTCTAGCAATTTATAATATTTATTATGATAGTCGCGAAATGCTGGAGTAACTAAACGGGTCAGGCAGCATCTCTGGAGAAAAGGAATAGGTGATATTTTGGATCTAAATCCTTCTTCAGACTGAGAGTCAAAGTGAAATGAGAGATATAGACGATGTAATGGAGAGATCAAATGAATGAAAGATATGCAAAAAATAACGATGATCCAGGAAACTGGCCATTGTTAGCTGTGGGCTAGGTGAAAACGAGTTAAGCAGACATACAGATTTTGCTAGAGTTTTCTCTGTGGCACTTGGATAGCATGTTGAGTGAAATTTTCACAAGCGAACTTCTAGCTAACGCATTAAACATGGGTCTGATGAGCACTGTTCTTCAAGGGGAGATGATTTTACAGAGGAATGGCAGGGCAGCTGCCTTTGGGAACCACGTTGGTAAAGTATTATCAGATGATTCGGTCTGAAGACGATTTCCATGTTGGGATTTCCCCCAGTTTCCTCACATTCTTTCCCTTAATGGTGCACCGCTTCTGAGTGCAGAGACACAAAATGCTGCAGTAACTCAGCGGGTCAGGCAGCATCTCTGGAGAAAAGGAACAAGTGATGTTTCGGGTCAAGACCCTTCTTCATTTTGAGAGTCAGAGGAGAGGGAAGCCAGAGGTATGAAAAGGTACAGAACAAATCAGAGTCAGCACCAATGGCCAAGGAGCCCACAATGGTCCATTGCTGGCTGTGAAGGAGGTGATACAAAGGGAAGCAAATCACAAAGTGCTGGAGGAATTCAGCTGGTCAGGCAACATCTGAGGAGGGAATGAATAGGCATAATTTCCTGTTGGGGCCCTTTTTTAGACTGAGAACCTTAATAACAAGTGTTCAGACATGAAACGTTGCTTGTCTATCTCCCCCATAGATGCTGTCTGATCTGCTGAGTTGATCCAACACTTTGAACTTTGCAGCCCAGACCATCACACAAACCAACTTCCCTTCTATTGACTCCATTTATACCTCACCTTTGCAAAGCCAGCAGCATAATCAAGGACTAGTGGTAACCTGGCCACTCCCCCTTCTCCCCTCTCCCATCAGGCAATAGGTATAGAAGTGTATAAACGCCCACCACCAGATTCAGCTCCTGACAGTTTCTTCCCAGCTGTTATCAGGCAACTGAAACATTCTACCACCACCAGAGAGCAATGCTGGACTACTACCTACCTCTTTGATGACCCTCGGACTATCCTTGATCGGACTTTGCTGGCTTTACCTTGCACTAAACGTCTTTCCCTTATCGTTCATCTTATTACAGTGGAAATGGCTCGAATGCAATCATGTATTGTCTTTATGCTGACTGGTTAGCACACCACAAAAGCTTTACACTGTACCTCGGTACACGTGACAATAACCTAAACTGAACTTCTTGTCCCACTATTTTACTGCTCCATTATAAAAATCTCTCAAAGAATGCCAACTTTGAAGAAGTTCTCCTCCTGTCTGAAGAAAGGTCCCAACCCGTCGCCTGTCCATTTTTATACACAGATGCTACCTGGCCCACCGAGTTCCTCCAGCACTTTGTGTTTTGCACAATAAACCAGTATCTGCAGTTCCGTGTGCCTCCAAGTTTTCTCATCGATAACTGTAAAATAGTTTGCGGATTAAGTACTGAAACCCACAGTTAACCCACCCTTGAGGTGAGTCGAATCCTTGGGAGAATGAAATATAACTATGAAATGCTTCAAACCACATGCATGAACACTTGTTAGGAGTCAATAATTGTCAAATTAACCAAATTAAAATCGAATAAATCCCTTTAGGAACGCGTTGACTTAGCCTAACTTGCCCCTGTGTTTCACAGTCGCAATCTAGTAGTTTTCCCGTAAAACAAGGCATTTTTTTAGTAACATTAAAGAAAAATGTCGAGGCAGAAACTGGCTGAATAAACTCACTGGAAACCCAGGCAGTCCGCAATGACATGAGCCCAAGATTTTCTTTTCATCCCGTTTTCAAAACACCCATGAACAGAGGAAATGTTTGGACCGGTGCCATGGTGGTGAGGGTGGCTGTCGCTTTAAGAAAATGCTGGCGACTCAAACCCCTCGAAAAATTATCTTGCTTCTGTGAGTTTTTTTTAAAAGGGATTTGTATTCAGTGCATGGCCATAGATTTGTCTCCCCACACCCCCCCTCCCACACACACGTACACCCCCTCTCACACACACATACACACAGCACCTCACACGGACCTCGATAGATGGCCTTTATATATTTGAATTCTCTGACACACCTTCAACTGGCGCAGAGTGGTCGAGGGACAGCGAGGGTGACAGGGAGGGTTTAGGCAAAGTTCAGAGGAACCCCAACCTTACAAAAGAAGCAAGCACACAGTGCATCACACCATCTGCAGGAACCTTTCCGACCCTCTGCTACCACAGGGCTCGGCCACTGTCAGGATGGGCTGGGTGAGCGCAATCTTGCTCCTCGCGGTCATTGGGGAAGTTTGGAACCTTTCTTGCCCATGGATACACAAGACGCCGAAGAGTGATCTGAGCCGAGCCGAACTGGCCAAGAAGATCGTCTATGTCAAGGTGTTGGCCATCTACAAGAAGAAGGCCATTACCCACAGCGGGTTCTTCGTCCCAAACTTATTACCAGAACCGTATTCGGCGGAGGTAGAACTTTTGTGTAACCCATCTTCGCACAGGTGGCAGTTGGGGGCGACTGGGACCAGGTTTAACCTGACTGGTCTGGGCGCTGCCCTATGTCGCGGTTACTACCTCCACGTCGTTGAAAACAACACCTATTATGTCTTCGTCAGGTAGGACGGCGGCGGCAGTGGGTGAATGGTGGAGGGAAAGTCATGTATGGTCACTGGGTGAGGGGGATGCTTCATTGTGCCAAGCCAGCACCCCGAAAGGTGGACTTTATTTGATCTACACCGCCGACAATAGGGGGGTTGCACGTAAGGTCACGGGGACATAGGGCTTGACGCACGGAGCCGCTCAATCCATCTGGAGGACATCAGTAACTTCCGGAAGATGTTATTAATGCAAGAAACGCGTACTTTCCTACCTGTTAAAAACCGCACAAATGTTGTAAAAAATTGTGGAAGTCGGGGTAAGCGTGAGAGACATGTACCCAACTTCAGAATTCCAAGCGTGAAGAGAAATGAAGGTAAAGAGAAACGAGAGCTGAAGGGACAACAACAGCTAAAGTGCTTGGCGAACATTGGCCGTGCAGATATCCGAATTGAAAATATTGGGTAAAATCGCGTTTGCTCACTGCATTTCATCAACAGTAAGGCATTATTTGTGGGTTTTCTTGATTCCTTTGGTATCTAAAAAGTCTCAGAAGTAATGAATATGGCTGTAAATTTTGCTTCAGAGGCGTTTTCGTTTTGTATGTAAAAACCCACTTGAGAACCATGGGCGATTTAAAATTTTTACAGCCATATTTATCACTTCTGAAACTTTTTAGATGCCAAAGGAATCAAGAAAAAACACAAATAATGCCTTAGTTGATGAAATGCAGTGAGCAAACGGCCAATGTTCGCCAAGCACTCTGGCTGTTGTTGTCTCTTCAGCTCTCGCTTCTATCTACCGTCATTTCTCCTCATTTTTGGAATTCTGAAGTAGGCTAAATGTCTCTCACGCTTATCCCGATTTCCATAAATATTTACAGTGCAAAAATTGACAATTTCGGCGGGTTTTAACGGGCCCGCTACGCTGGAAACAATGGTAAGTGCTTACCTGCAGTTCATCGCGTGTACTCCACTTGGCGTAGCGTAGCAACAGTACGGGTCATGGGTCGTGACCCGACTGCCGCAAAACCTCCCTATTGCATTTATATCGATCCTATTTGCAACCGCACCTTAATACCAATTAGACACAAAAACCTGGAGCCTGACCCTAAGTGTCACCCATTCTCTCCATAGATGCTGTCTGTCCCGCTGAGTTACTCCAGATTTTTGTGCCTATCCTTGGTGTAAATCAGCATCCCTCCTGCACATTCCACCTTGCATTGAGCCTAACTGGCAAGGCCGGCCTTAAGCCCATTGGACCGATTTTTCCAAATTGGGCCCTGCGCCCAAGGGGGGCCCCCCGTTAATTTTCCATATTTCATATGTAAATACAAATTCGCTTTGTTAAGTAAAGATTTTTTTTAAAACATTTGCCATGTCGATTATTTTACAAAACGAACATGGATAACGACCGCTGCACGGCCATCAGACACGAACAATGTGTTAACTACTACTGTAGCACTTGTTAACAGCTAGTAGTTAACAAGTAGTTATACAATGTGTCATCAATGCTCTGATCCACATTCCTCAGTAAATGTAATTGTGTTTTGAACAAGTATTAATGATGCTGCGTTCCTTTGAATACAATTCACGGGGCGTCATTAACACTTGTTCAAAACAGAATTACGTTTACTGAGGAATGTAGATCGATGAATTGATGACACATTGAGAATTTCTTAAAACTCACCATCATGATTGAGGACTTCTTCTTCGTGAGCTTCTTGGTCTGCAGCAGGTTAATCATTCAATCTACCTACCGACCCACGTTGTGTCTCTCTGTCTTTCGCTCTCTGCCTCCCTCTCTCTCGCGCGCTCTCTCTCCCGCTCCCCATCTCTCGGCATTCCCGGAATCATTGACGTTTTGCGGTAGATAAAAATGCTGGAGAAACTTAGCGGGTGAGGCAGCATCTATGGAGCGAAGGAAATATGCAACGTTTCGGGCCGAAACCTTTCTTCAGACCCGGCCCGAAACATTGGCTATTTCCTTCGCTCCATAGATGCTGCCTCAAGCCCTATCCCACTGTGCGAGTTCACCCAAGAGCTCTCCCGAGTTTAAAATCTCTGTGTAGCATCTCTGTCCTTATCTTCAAATTCCCACTTTGAAATAAAATACAGCTTTCGACTTAAAAATTTCGCAGCAGTATTCCCACGCGTTAGTCGATTCCCACGCATTTTCAATCATCGTTCGATTCAGTGTAATTTTCATACCTGGTTGATGTCGGGTTTTTTAAAGATACAATATATTACAATATTACAGATGCTAGGATAAAATACCATATATTTGCATTTATATAGTGATCCTGCTGTGAAATTTTTAAGTCGAAAGTTGTATTTTATTTCAAAGTGGGAATTGGAAGAAAGGGACAGAGATGCTACACAGAGATTTTGATAGGAAGGAAACAATACAGCAGATGAGTAATAGATTAGTCAAATGGTAGGTTCAATGAAGATCGGGCGAGGGGGACTGGGGGTTAGGGAAAAGTATCTATAGCTTGGGACTTGCCTAAATGAGTACTGAGATGGATTATCATTCCACACCAAATTTCTTAGACAATAATACCTTTTATGCAATTATCACAATATTTTGCTAGATATGGATCAACGGACTCTGTATGGTACATGCTCGTAAATTAGTAAAACAAATGTTCTTCTTTAAGTACTGTTGTTTCTGGGATGGGGTGACTGATAACAAATAAACTACATTCTATATTTCGTCATAATGTGGCTGAAACAATGGCATATTTTGTGATATTTATTGAGATAGAAAGATACAACTGAGTTTGGGCAAGATATTACCTTGCGGCTCTAAAGTGGGAAGCGGCTGTAAAAGGACATCGCTGCTGGGGGGGGGAGTTCCTTTCAGAGCGTGTGGGTAGTCTGTCCAGGGGTAAAGTTGTGGGAAGGGCAGGAGCATTGAGAAGGAGGTTGTCGGCCGGGGATCATCCAGCTCAAGAGCGGGTCAGCGGGCGATGGATAACAGGACAGCGGGCGGTGGAGCTTACTCCATATGTCAATGCGAGTAACCTAAATTGATCCCTTGTTCGTGCTGACACAGTAGTAAGCTCCACTGCCCGCTATGATGTTATTCATCACCTGCTGACCTGCTCCGCTCTATGATCTTTGCTCTTGAGCTGGTCCCCTCACTGTTCAGACGGAGAGCACTGCCAGAGGTGAGCGGGCTGCCAGAAGATGGCAGTCGGTTCCGCTGTCCGGTGATGGAGGGCACTCGTAGCCACGCAAGCTGCTTCCCTCCACGGCCACAATGCAGTGGCTCCGTGCCCGGAGCGCCACGCAGAGTGAGTTACTGGCATGAACCCGACCCCCTCCTTCTCAATGCTCCTGCCCGCGAATTGGTCCCTTGATAAGTTGAACTGGTATTGTCATTCAATAAGATGACATCTGATTCATGTTGTCCCAGTGTGCTCCCATTTTTCCCACCATCTTTCCACCTGCCATCACCCTCCACACCCCACCCATTCAGTTATTAAGAAAGGAGACTTGGAAGCCGTGGGAAAATTGAATTGTTACTTTATTTATTTTTATTTTTATTTTTACGGAGAGAACAATCTGCGCATGCGTGGTTTAAGATTTGTTTTTAAAGCCGACTGACTGTCATATTACTCACCACACGTGACTCATTTATAATTATTTGTTTATATTTCTATGAACACATTTCCACAACGTAAATTCCCACGAGCACATTTTCCATGAGCCTATGAGCCTATTTTCATTTCTTAAGGCTGAGTCTGGTATCAAAATCTCTCTGAAAGACATTTAAAGAAATCAGCATGTGGCAATGCAGTGGTGGCGGTACCCGGTGGTGGTACAGTGGCGCGGTGGTAGTGTTGCTGCCTTACAGCTCAAGAGACCTGGGTTCGATCCTGACTATGGATACCATCTGTATGGAGTTTGTATGTTCTCCCTGTGACTGTTTGAGATTCCTCCAGGTGCTCCAGTTTCTTCCCACAATCCAGAGACATGCAGGTTTGTAGGTTAATTGGCTTCTGTAAATTGTCCCTAGTGTGTAGGATGGAACTAGTGTGAATGGGTGATGTTGATCGGCAAATACTCAGTGATCGTAAGGGCCTGTTTCCACTCTGTAGCGATGTTACAATACTTACCTTCAGCGGCACTGCAGTTCTGCACTGGTGGTGTGCGTGACTTTGGCGCCTTTGAGGGGGGTGCGGGATAAAAATGCCGTTTTGTACTGCCTATCGGAGGCGACTTCCTCGGGCTGCTAGCTGCTGAAGAATAATTGATCCGCCTCCCATTCGCGCTATATACAATTTAATATTTGGATCAAAATAATAAGTGACTTCGAACGCCCTCAACGCCTACAACGTGACCGATAGCAAGAACGGGACGAAACAAAGTGTGAGTCGTGTATTTTACATATAATCTTGCTTCTTGGGATGGCTTTAATCTAATTTTACGTTGCGAAAATGTGATTTGGGCCCCATACGAACAGGCAGTGTTTTTCCTGACGATATGGGGTTCAAATTCACCGCAAATGCAACGTTCCAATCGATCGCGTTCCAGAAGCAAGATGATTAAAATGCCCATTTTTGGGGGAGATATGCTGTTTAAATTGTCTATATTTTGTGTTATTCTCTCTCTCCATGATCATTATTTTTAAACTAAATATTCACAACAGTTTGAGTCACATGTATTGTGCAAAAAACAATAATATGATTATATTTTGGGTGGATGTTTCTAGATTAATTTCTGAGAATTAAACATTAAATTCCTTCCATCTGGGATAATTCATGACAGTGAGATTTAAAAATCTCACAAAATGTTGTATTGTGAATTCTTGTGTGAATGGGATTAGTTTGTTATTTGGATACTTAGGCTATTAAAAAAAATCATTTTCTTAAGAAATGGAATCTACAGGGCATTGTTAATGGGAAAGTAGTGGGCAGAAAGACATGTCATGTGTGGTTTGAAGAGCAAAAACTTGTAGATTACAATGCCAAAATTGAAAAGTTGAGGAAAAACAAGGTGTACAGAATAGCTTATTGGTTACAATCTGAGGAGTATGATGATGCTACTGATTATGATATGCAAATGTACCAGCTAGCAACTGATCTTCTCCATAAAGACTTGGTCTATTGCTAGAAATTGTAATTTATTTACCTATCTGTTACAGACTTACAGCATATTATACAATAATATTAAAGTTCTGATCTTGAGAATATCACATTTTTGAATTTTCAAGGCAGTCTGGGTGTTTATTACTATTTCCCTCACAACGGTCAATTTTGTAATTAGCTACAATTAGGTAATTAACTAATTATATGCTTTAATTTCAGGTCATCCAAGTAAGATGTTTTATATTTGTTTCAGAATGCTTCAATCTATAATAACTGAAAATTTCATTCAGTTCTCTTAATTTTTAAGAAAGTTATGGGCTTTTGACTGTCCTCGATCACAGCTTTTGTGATAAGTCAATGGAAAAGCAATAGGGAACAAGATGCTAATTTCCGAGTATGAAAATGGCCATAACTTTTTTAATGCTGAAGATATGAAAGTGAATTAGGTGTCAAATTAAACTTATTTTTATGCTTTATCTGATGAGATAAATTGCAGACTTGATTGTTAAAATCTCAAAATTTTGTAACATTGCTACGCCGTCTGAGAAATGGGAATGGGCAATTTTCTAGTGGTATTGGAATTGGTTATTGTTGTCACTTGTACAGGGATACAGTGAAAAACTTTGTTTTTAGTGTGTCTAGGCAAATCATGAGTAAATCAGGTAATACTAAAGAGAAAATAAATACAGTGCAAAATATATTGTTACAGCTACAAAGTGCAGATTTTAAAAAGTACAGGGACAGCAATGAGGTTGATTGGAAGAACGGGAATTCATCTTTCGCATATCCACTCAAGAATCTGAGAAGAGTCTGGTGCTACGTTCTTTCAAGCTTTTGTAAATTATGCGCAATCAGGAAGAGGGAGGGGGAGGGGAGAGAATCACTGCCGCGTGAATGGTCTTTGAGAAGGGTGGATGAGTGTTTGGCAAATCAAGTTAAGATACCTTTGTGTAGTGTATTTGGGTACTTGGAACTGACTCAAAAGAACACTCAGATACAGGAGTAAACTGACAAGCTTCTTTATTCTAGGACACCACCTTGTCTCCTCCAGCGCATGCATCCATCGCACAAGACATAACATATGCTAATTATATTACATACATCACACTGCTCCCCCTTTAACTTGGAGGCAGGTAACACCATTTACATTATATACATTACACTGCTCCCCCTTTAGCTTGGAGGCGAATAACACCATTTCTGTTCCATTAAATATAATTGATTAACACACTGTTGCAAAATTATATTATTACAGTCATCTTACATTATATCCTCATAACTGTAATAATCGTATCAAAACTTAGCACTTATAATGGTTCATTCCACTCATCTTCCTTAAACAGTGGCTTTGATTTGCGCTCTGTATAGTTTTCTTACTACATAAGCATGGTAGTGAGACTGCACTACAACTGCTGTATAAATCAGTTTGAGGAAGTCTTTCCTATATCGTTTAAGCCTTTTCTGTTGTGCATCTATTTGTCTCCTTAGGTCTTTCCTATACCAACTCATACGGAGTACTGACTGCACTTCTACAGTAGCTCTCTTTTGCTTAACCCACTGCCTAACCACCATACTCTTGTAGGCAGCCTGAATGGTAATAGTTGTGTACCTCATTGACTGATATTGCACAAACTGGGAATGCCCTATTTTGCATGCTTTGTACCATCTCTGGATCGAAATGACTGCTTGTCGCATAGCTATGTACAGTATCCTTAATTGGTAACCACGGTATGCAGCTTGCAGAGTGACTACAGCCGCCTTTTGCATCAAGAAATGCTTTCTTGTAATGCACATCCTTATGAATGACTTTATATGGCGTGCTGCCTTGATTTTCTCAACCAATTCTCTGGCTTTAATCCCGCGGTATAAGGCCTGAATACACACCACTGCTTTTCTCAAACTATTATACTGTCTCACTTGGACATCCCTTATCTGGCATGCTCTGTATCGTTGCTGTACCGCAATGGCAGAACAGCATAGTTTCTTGAAATACTGACGCTGTTTATACATCTGATAATAAGTCTGTATGACCTTGGCAGATTTGTGCATGCACCGCAATTGCTTTCGAACAAGCATTCCTCGGTAGGCAGCCTGAAGCAGCACAACGCTCCTGCGAACCTTCATGTAAGTCTTGCGATCACTTTCCATTTGAAGGTGTGCCCTATAATGGGTTTGTATTATTATAGCTGCTAATTTCATTGCCTTGTATTGACGGTATACTCTGTGCCTTCTAAATGCTGCTTGTATTACCGTTGCTGCCTTCTGTTTGTACCGGATCTCTCTCCATACCTTCATACCCCTGAATGAAGCTTGAATAGCTAGGGTTGCCCTTTGGATGGCAATTTCCCTTTGCCTTTGACTTCTGTCACTTTGCATTTGCCCTTTGCACTTGACCTTTGTCCTTTTGCACTTGACCTTTGTCCTTTTGCACTTGACCTTGGTCCTTTTGCACTTGACCTTTGTCCATTTGCACTTCACTTTTGTCCTTTGAGGGACTCTCTGCCCTCTTTAGTTCAGGCTCCTTGCCTCTGGATGCCCTTGGAGGTTTTGGCAAGAAATGAGCCATTAATACCTCCTTACACTCCTCGTACACTTTATCTGTGGGCTTTGCTGGCTGCAGTAACATACGTAAGGTCTGATAACCCTCTCTTCCTAACCTTAATATGAACCATGCTCTCTTCTTCTCCTCTGCAGCGATATCATTGGAAATGAAACAAGCCTCCAAGACTTCGGTCCATTTCTCAAAATTACACCCAGAATCTATCTGGGGCAACTTTCCTACAATTTGAAAAGCCATGCTACCTGTTGCTATTCAGGTGCACTATATTCTGTTTTCTCACTGTGTTTTCTGCACTAGACTTAATCCTTTTACACACTAAGAAGTGATCCAGCCCACTGACTATTACTAATTCTTATAATAATAGATTTATACTATTAACCAACATTTCATGTTAATAGCCATTTAGAACATTTTAAACCATATTCCATCTATGCACACAGATTTACTATTAATAACAGTGACCAATGCATTACATTCAAACAGTCCTGCTTTTACTGTGCCCATGCATTACATTCACAGAGGGCTTTTATTATGAAGGATTTCACAGCTCCAGCTTGTGGCCTGTGGACATTGGTGCATCCTCGACCTCTCGAGCTGTTCCCACTGGTACCTTTGCTGATGGCCTCACCGGACCTCCACTTTTGCTGCTTTTGCTGGCTCCCCCGGGCTTCACCGTTACTTTTGCTGCCGCTGGCTCGCTGCCAAGTCAACTCCCGCTGCTCCGCTGACTTGCCTGCCCGCTGGTTCCACAGCCCTCCTGGCTGCTACTGGATGTCCAAGCGTCGGGACTGTGCCTCTCTCGTGGTAGGCTTTCTCCACTCTCGGTCGTCTCCCGCGACCGGGCTTTCTCTGCTTTCGGCCGTCTCCCGCGACCGTGCTTTCTCCGCTTTCTCCCCCGTCCGGGCTGACTCTGCTCCCGACCGGCTGAAGTGCTTGACTGCTGTGTCCCGCTTCTCTAGCGCAGACCCACTCTTCGCTCGGGGCCGGACTTCCTCTCACGTCTGGGCTTTCCCCACTCTCGGCTGTCCCTTGCGACCGGGCTTTCTCGGCTCTCGGCTTCACTCTGCTTCTCTCGCGGGCCTGTCCGCTTTTCTGCTCACGGTCGGGCTGACTCTGCTCCTGACCGGGCTTCCTCTCTTCACGGCCGTCCCTTGCGACCGGGCTTTTTTCACAGGCCGGTCCGCTTCTCTCGCGGCCGTTTTTTAATAAAAACTGTCGGTCCGCTTCTCACGCGGCTGGCTTTCTCCCTCAACCGGGCTGACTCTTCTCCCGGCGGGGCTGTAGACTCAGTTTCTGTCGGTGCTTCTCTGGACCTGTCCGTGACCTACCCGGTACTAGGCCCTCACTCGACGTCAGTGGCAGCTCCTGGGCCTGGCTGTGGGCTACACAGCCCTGGAAAACGTCCGAAGTCGGTGGCGGTCACCGGACCTGTCCGTGGCCTACACGGTACACGGCCCTGGAACTCACCCGAAGTCGGTGGCGGCTGCTGGGCCTCTTCTGCCCCTTTGCCGTGGCTGCACGGCCCTGGAAAGCATTCCAGGTAAGTTGACACCGTTGCTGTCCTGCTGGTTAGGCTTCCAGTTTTTGGCTGCGTTCTTCGGTGACACTTACTTACTGCCCCACTTGTTTTCCTTGCTTCCTGTTCCGACCTTTCTTTTCTTTTTGCTTGGTGCCGTTCCACTTTGTTTCAAAACACAACCTCTTCTTTTTAAGTGTTTTTTTCCTCTTGACAGCCCTTCTTTGTTCTTTTCTGTTCTTTTATCCTCGTTGCCTCGTTATCCTTGTTGTGTGTTCTGGTGTAACAATTCGCCCAGCTGTAGTAAGTAGTCACACAGAAAGTAATCAGCTGTACAAAGATTATTCAGCTTGAGGAATTCGACAAAAAAAACCTCAGTCTAAAATGTGTAACAATCCGAAGGACGAAATCTTGCCACGTAGAGACAACATAGAGATAGCCTTACAAAACTCGCCGACTTGTACAACTGATGTTTTAAATTACAGTCCCCGGCATAGAGGGATCTGCAGGCCTCTCATGTCCAGCTCGCAAACAACTGCGACACAACTCCGTATCTAGTGTTTAAACTGTTAAACAATCCTTCTTGTTGCAAAACAGTCCTGCGGGTGAGTACACAAAAACTCTATCCCATCCTCGTCGTCAATTGTAGTGTATTTGGGTACTTGGAACTGACTCAAAAGAACACTAAGATACAGGAGTAAACTGACAAGCTTCTTTATTCTAGGACGCCACCTTGAATCTCCCCCAGCGCATGCGTCCCCTCGCACAAGACATAACATATGCTAATTATATTACATACATCACACTTTGGATTTGATGCATTCTATGGTACATCTTGGAAACTGATAAGAGTCTTTGGAGAAAGACTCCAAAGACCAAGATTCCTTAATCATCTGCGGATGTAGAGGTGTTGATGGGCTTTATTGACAATGGCAACAATGTGATTGTACCAAGAAAAATTGTTGCCGGTATTTGAATCTAAGAACTTAATACTCTCAAGCATCTCCACCTTTCATAGAAACAAGGGTTTGTACTCCACCCCACTTCCTGAAATTGTTGACCAGCTCCTTAATCAGTTCAGTTCAGTTTATTTTCATGTGTATCGAGGTACAGTGAAATGCTTTTTTTGCATGTTAACAAGTCAGCGGAAAAACAATACATGATTACGATCGAGCCTTTCACAGTGAACACATGATAAAGGAATAACGTTTAGTGCAACGTAAAGCCAGTAAAGTACGATCAAAGATAGTCCGAGGGTCCCCAATGTGGGATATAGTGGTTCAGAACTGCTCTCTGGTTGCGGTAGGATGGTTCAGTTGCCTGATAACAGCGGTGAAGAAACTGTCCCTGAATCTTGCTCATATTCAGGTAGAGATTGTTGTCTTGACACCATGCTAGTAAACTCTCTGTAAGGAGAACTGATGGGGTCAGGTTATTAAAGAAGAGCGTTATCTGCTGGGAAACATGTCCATTAAACACAGTGACAAAGAGCAGTTGTGGGCCAGGGACGTGCGGTCAGGGGAGGCAGAGCCTCACCTGTCATACTCCCAATGAAAATAGCTGTTAAGAAAAGTAAAGAATAATAATAAAATAAAATAAATATGAAGATTTTTTAACTGATCCATTACAAATGTCATTTCTATATGAATCTAATCATGTTTTATAGTCAAAATCGCCAAATTTGCGCAGCTCCGCTGCAAATACAGCGAGAGATGAGAGGTGAGGCAGCGACGAGCTGAGCTGAGCCTCTGATTGCGCAACCCCTTAGTAACTATATGGAGTGCGGGCAACAAGCGTGTGCCTGTTACTATCTCTCTGTATGTCACCAATGTAATGTGTGTAAACCCCTTCATTACATGTCCTCACCTTCCATAGTCCAGGTAACCTATTTCACATATAAATATATTACATTTAGGATCGCTGGTCTCTTCATAAAACACCAATGAAAAAGGAGCAGGCGAGGCAGCGATCACGTCTGCCTCACTGAGGGGGCGTGTCTTGATCCCAGTGGATGGAGAGCGAGCGTGAATTACGTAGGCTCATGTAATTGACACTGCCTCGCTCTCCCTCCACGTTAGCTAGCTTCAGCAGCGGCGTCGCAGCGCTGGGTTCCACCGCGGGTGGCGCTGACTGATAGGTTGATTCATTGATTTGTAGCGGCCGATTCGGAGGCTCTGGGCCACTGAGAGCTCCCAATTGGGCCCCTCGCTGGAGTAATCTACTCTCTGTTCGGGACCCCGGCATCCACTTCCGCCGCTGGCCCTCTCCCTCCCTTCTCTCCTTCCCTCCCTTCTCTCCTTCCCTCCCATCTCTCCTTCCCTCCCATCTCTCCTTCCCTCCCTCCTTCCTCTCTCTCTTTTCCCTTCTCTCCTTCCCTCCCTTATTTCTCTCTTTCCCTCCCTCCCTTCTTTCTCTACTTCCTCCCTTCTCTCCTCTCTCCCTTCTCCTACTCCCTCCCTTCTCTCCTTTCCTCCCAGACACATCACGCACAGACAACTAACACACACACACATCACGCACAGACAAATACCACACACACAACTAATACATACACATAACTAAGTTAGGATGGGGTAGAAGCCAGTGCCTCCCCAGCCATTGCCCTCACCGCACGTCACTGTTGTGAGCTCAAAGTTGCAATTGTGTTTGCTACATCCTTTTTTATTTTTTATTTTATTTTATTAGAAGTAAGTACAATCGTATGGCACCAAAGTGCCTAATACAACTTTGTTAGCGTCTGAGAAATGGGAATGGGTAATTTTCTAGTGGTATTGGAATTGGTTATTGTTGTAACTTGTGCAGGGATACAGTGAAAAACTTTGTTTTGAGTGTGTCTAGGCAAATCATGAGTAAATCAGGTAATACTAAAGAGAAAATAAATACAGTGCAAAATATATTGTTACAGCTATAAAGAAAGTGCAGAGTAAAAAAAGTAAAGGACCACAATAAGGTTGATTGGAAGAACGGAAATTCATGGTGTCCGGTGCTACGTTCTTTCAAGCTTTTGTAATTTTTACGCAATCAGGGAGAGGGAGGGGGGAGGGGAGATTATCACTGCTGCGTGAATGGTCTTTGAGAAGGGTGGATGAGTCTTTGCCAAATCAAGTTAAGATGCCTTTGGATTTGATGCTTTCTATGGTACATCTAAGAAACTGATAAGAGTCTTTGGAGAAAGACTCCAAAGACCAAGATTCCTTAATCATTTGCGGATGTAGAGGTGTTGATGGGCTTCATTGACAATGGCAACAATGTGATTGTACCAAGAAAAATTGTTGCCGATATTTGAATCTAAGAACTTAACACTCTCAAGCATCTCCACTTCAGCACCTTTCATAGAAACGAGGGTTTGTAAACCACCCCACTTCCTGAAATTGTTGACCAGCTCCTTAATCAGTTCAGTTCAGTTTATTGTCACGTGTATCGAGATACAGTGAAAAGCTATTGTTGCGTGTTAACAAGTCAGTGGAAAAACAATACATGATTACAATCGAGCCTTTCAAAGTGAACACGTTTAGTGCAAGGTAAAGCCAGTAAAGTACGAACAAAGATAGTCCGAGGGTCCCCGATGTGGGATATAGTGGTTCAGAACTGCTCTCTGGTTGCAGTAGGATGGTTCAGTTGCCTGATAACAGCGGTGAAGAAACTGTCCCTGAATCTTGCTCATATTGAGGTAGAGATTGTTGTCTTGACACCATGCTAATAAACTCTCTGAAGGGAGAAGTGATGGGGTCAGGTTATTAAAGAAGAGCGTTCACTGCTGGGGAACATGTCCATTAAACACAGTGACAAAGAGCAGCTATGAGCTCAAGTTTGCAACAGTGTTTGCTGCATCCTATTCACCCTATGTAGATAAGCATGCCTGCTTGTTCTGCAGTGTAGTATATTTTGTGTGAAAATGTTAGTTGAATGTCACGTGTCTTTTGCCTGCCCGTCACGTTCAGTCTTCAGTCATTTCGTTGTAATTCCACAGTTTGTTTGTTATGGTAATTATGATATGTTCAGTTTTTAGTTTGAGTCTGCAGATAGTTTAATCTTTGCTCTGATGCCGTATAACCATTGTGCCTGAATAAAAAGTTTTCAACCCCACTGCTGGACTCGGCAAATCATTGAGAATTCAGTGACCCTGCACTCTCTATATCCATCCTGTACTCCACCCTGTCATTGTTTGAGGTCTGCCTTACAATGGATACAAACACAGACACAAACACAAACTCGGTACTCTGGGTTGAGGCCACATGTAAAGGCCACGACAGGGCTTTAAGTTTTGTGGTTACTTTGGCTCTGTTAATTCTTCATCTCCTTAGGCAGTCCGTCTGCATCAAGAATGAATTGCTCCCGTTCCAGTTGTGTGGGGTGTGAGCTGATGCGGTCAATGTAGAAATTGTTGAGGCTTCTACAGATGGGGCAGGTGCTGGATGGTAGGCTGGGTGGGTAGATAGCCTGTGAGGTGGTGCAATGTGAGGTGGTCCTGTGAGGACACTGATATTGGTTTGTGTGCCTTACGATGAGTTTGGGGGATATTGCAGAGACAGATTTAATGCCATCTTTTAAGTGCTTTTAACAGGACACGTACTAAGACCGTTATATTTATTATGGAGACATAAGGAAGTGCAAATGCTGGAATCTTATGTAGAACTCAGAGTGCCTGAGTAACTCAGTGGGTCAGGCACCATCTGAGGAGGACATCGATAAGCAAAGTTTCTGGTCAGGAAGTCTGAAGAAGAGTACCAACTGCAGACGTTACCGATTCATCCTGAGTAACTCTAGCAATTTGTAATATTTATTACGAAAGATAGTCACGAAATGCTGGAGTAATTAAACGGGTCAGGCAGCATCTCTGGAGAAAAGGAATAGGTGATATTTTGGATCTAAATCCTTCTTCAGACGGAGAGTCAAAGTGAAATGAGAGATATAGACGATGTAATAGAGAGATGAAATGAATGAAAGATATGCAAAAAATAACAATGATCAAGGAAACTGGCCATTGTTAGCTGTGGGCTAGGTGAAAACGAGTTAAGTATCCATACAGATTTTGCTACAGTTTTCTCTGTGGCATGTTGAGTGAAATTTTCACAAGCCAACTTCTAGCTAACACATTAAACATGGGTCTGATGAGCACTGTTCTTCAAGGGGAGATGTTTTTACAGAGGGATGACAAGGCAGCTGCTTTTGGGAACCATGTTGGTAAAGTATTATCAGATGATGGAAGGATGCTCTCGATGGTGCAGCGGTAGAAGTTCACCAGAATCTGAGGAGACAGATGGACCTTCTTTAGTCTAGATCATGGATAGTGTTAACCTGGCCACTCCCCCATCAGGCAAAAGGTATAGAAGTATATAAACGCCCACCACCATATTCAGCTCCTGACAGTTTCTTCCCAGCTGTTATCAGGCAACTGAAACATTCTACCACCACCAGAGAGCAATGCTCAACTACTACCTACCTCTTTGATGACCCTCAGACTATCCTTGATCGGACTTTGCTTGCTTTACCTTACACTAAATGTCTTTCCCTTATCGTTCATCTTATTACAGTGGAAATGGCTTGACTGCAATCATGTATTGTCTTTATGCTGACTGGTTAGCACGCAACAAAAGCTTTTCACTGTACCTCGGTACACGTGACAATAAACTAAACTGATCTTCTTGTCCAACTAGTTTACTGCTCCATCACAAAAATCTTCTCAAAGTATGCCAACTTTGAAGAAGTTCTCCTCCTGTCTGAAGAAAGGTCCCACCCCACCGCCTGTCCATTTTAATACACAAATGCTGCCTGGCCCACCGAGTTCCTCCAGCACTTTGTGTTTTGCTCAAGAAACCAGCATGTGCAGTTCCGTGTGCCTCCAATTGCTACGTGTTTTCACATTGTAAGCTGTAAAATTGCGGATTAAGTACTGACACCCTCAGCTAACCCACCCTTGAGGTGAGTCGAATCCTCGGGAGGATTAAATATAACTATGAAATGTTTCAAACCACATGGATGAGCACTTGTTATGAGTCAATAATTGTCAAATTAACCAAATTAAAATCGAATAAATCCCATTAGGAACGCGTTGACTTAGCCTAACTAGCCCCTGTGTTTCACAGTCGCAATCTAACATTTCCCCCGTAAAACAATCCATTTTTTTCACATTATATTTTAACAAGATGGAAAGTTTACTTTCAGGAATCCGTTCGGGTTTTTGCAAGACCTAAGTTACTGTAGTAACATTAAAAATAAAACGTCGCAAGCAGAAACTGGCTGAATAAACTCGCTGGAAACCCAGGCAGTCCGCAATAACATGAGTGCAAGATTTTCATTTCATCCCGTTCTCAAAACCCTTATGAACAGAGGAAAGATTTGGACCGGTGCCACGGTGGTGAGGGTGGCTGTCGCTTTAAGAAAATGCTGGCGACTCAAACCCCCTTGAAAAATGATCTTGCTTCTGTGAGTTTTTTTTAAAGGATTCGTTCTTCCCCCGCACAATTAAAGCATGGAATAATCTTCACACTACCATAGTTACCCAACCAGATGCAACTAAATTTAAGGTAGCTCTTTCTTCACAAAAACCCTTCCTGGCTTAAGTCCTCCCTCCACCACCTCCAGTTTAAATTCCAATTTGGAATATTTTGGAGGACCAAGAAGAACCAAGATTTGTATTTAGTGCCCGGTCATAGATTTGTCTCCCCACCACCACCACCCACACACGTACACTTCCTTTCGCACACTCTCTCACACAGCAACTCCTACGGATCTCGTTTGATGACCTTTATATTTGCATTTTCTGACACACCTTCACCTGGCGCAGAGTGGTCGAGGGACAGCGAGGGTGACGCAGGGAGGGTTTAGGCAAAGTTCAGAGGAACCCCAACCTTACAAAAGAAGCAAGCACAAAGTGCATCGCACCATCTGCAGGAACCTTTCTGACCCTCTGCTACCACGGGGCTCGGCCGCTGTCAGGATGGGTTCGGTGAGCGCACTCTTGCTCCTCGCGATCATTGGGGAAGTTTGGAACCTTACTTGCCTACGGACACACAAAACACCGCAGAGTGATCTGTGCCGAGCAGAACTGGCCGAGAAAATCGTCTATGCCAAGGTGTTGGCCATCTACAAGAAGGTCATTACCGACATCATCGACGTGATCATCGCCGAATTCTCTCCAGAACCATATTCGGCGGAGGTGGAACTGTTGTGTAACCCATCTTCGCACAGTTGGCAGTTGGGGGCGACTGGGACCAGGTTTAACCTGACTGGTCTGGGCGCCGCCGTATGTCGCGGTTACTACCTCGACGTCATGGAAAACAACACCTATTATTTCTTCGTCAGGTAGGACGACGGCGGCAGTGGGTGAACGGTGGAGGGAAGGTCATTTATGGTCACTGGGTGAGGGGGATGCTTCATTGTGCCAAGCCAGCACCCCGAAAGGTGGACTTTATTTGATCTACACCGCCGACAATTGCATTTATATCGATCCTATTTGCAACCGCACCTTAAAACCAATTAGACACAAAAAGCTGGAGCCTGACCATAAGCGTCACCCACTCATTCTCTCCAGAGATGCTTTCTGTCCCGCTGAGTTACTCCAGCTTTTTGTGACTATCTTGGTGTAAACCAGCATCTGCAGTTCCCTCCCGCACATTCCATCTTGCATTGAGCCTAACTGGTTTACAGAAGCCAATTAACTTACAAACCTGCACGTCTCTGGAACTTCCTAAAGGGCCTGTCCCACTTGGGCTACATTTGCGCGTCACGCAGATGGCGCGCAAAGAATTTGTAGATCCCAAAATCCTGGGCAACCGCACACAACCGCGCGTCACTGCCTACGTCACCACGCACCATGCGCGGGTAATGCGCACCAGAGACGTGCAGGTTTGTAAGTTGATTGGCTTCTGTAAATTGTCCCTAGTGTGTAAGCTGGAACTAGCGTGAATGGGTGATGGAGAGATGAAATATATATTTGAATCTAAAAACTTAATACTCTCAATCATCTCCACTTCAGCATCTTTCATAGAAACGAGGGTTTGTACTTCACCCCACTTCCTGAAATTGTTGACCAGCTCCTTAATCAGTTCAGTTTATTGTCACGTGTATCGAGCTATTGTTGCGTGTTTACAAGTCAACAGAAAAACAACATGATTACGATCGAACCTTTCACAGTGAACACGTGATAAAGGAATAACGTTTAGTGCAAAGTAAAGCCAGTAAAGTATGATCAAAGATAGTTTGAGGGTCCCCAATGTGGGATATAGTGGTTCAGAACTGCTCTCTGGGTGGGGTAGGATGGTTCCGTTGCCTGATAACAGCTGGGACACACACACACACACACACACACACACACAAAAAAGTCCGGCAGATCTGTGTGGGCCGAGACCAGGAGCAGGGCGAAGGGTAACATCAAACGGGTCATGGCAGCTATCGAAAAAGTCAACCCGAAATGTCACTTATTCCTTTCCAGAGATGCCGCCTGATCCGCTGATTTACTCCAGCCATTTGTGTCTGTCGTCGGTTTAAAACAAATTCTGCAGTTCCTCCCTGTACAAGGTGCGTGCCGTTTAAAGTGAAAATTAAAAAAAACATTTAAAACATTTTAAAACAAACAAACTGTTCCCCCGCAACATTCATTACACTGTAACTGAAGTCGGGTCGGGTTTCCTGAAATGGCGGAAGTTACGCTCCGGTGCGTACTACACGTCAGTCCATTGTATTTTGCAGGAGTGGTCTATCTTGCTCTGCTCTAAGATCTTTGGTTGCAACTGCTTGGGTGTTTGGTACATCCTAATCACCCTATATAGATAAGCAAGCCTGTTCTGCAGTGCAGTGTGTGCTGTGTGAAAATGTTAGTTGAATGTCTCGTGTCTTTTGTCTGTCTGTCACGTTCAGTCTTCAGTCCTTTAGTTGTAAGTTCATAGTTTCTTTGTTTTGGTAATTATATTTTAGTTAGGATCTCCAGATATTTTAATCTTTGATCTGATGCCGTATAACCATTGTACCTGAATAAAATATTTTCAATCCCACTGCTGGACTCGGCAAATTATTGAGAATTCGATGACCCTGCATTCTCTATATCCATCCTGTACTCCACCCTGTCATTGTTCGAGGTCTGCCTTACAATGGATACAAACTTAGACACAAACACGGTACTCTGGATTGAGGCCACATGTAAAGGCCACGTCAGGGCTTTAAGTGTTGTGGTTACTTTGGCACTGTTAATTATTCACTCCTTAGGCAGTCCGCCCGCATCAAGAATAAATTGCTCCCCCTGCAGTTGTGTGGGATGTCAGCTGATGAGGCCGATGTAGAAATTGTTGAGGCTTCCGCAGATGGTAGGCTGGGTCGGTGAATAGCCTGTGAGGTGGTGCACTCCTTCCATTACCTACATTGCCTGCTGTGCACTCCCAATGCATGGCTTTGAGATTCTCAACACCATCCCAAATGCCCCTTTCTCAATTTGAGTAATAATGCACCAGGATTCCCATGAATATGTGGGATCTTGAATTTTTTAGGTAAGCTTTGAGCACATCTTTAGATCTATTTCTCTTTCCAATGGTCAGAAAAGTATATCTGCTTCGGGAGTCTGGTATCAGCATACAGTCTATGCGGCTAGCCTAGTAAAGCAATCTGAGTTTACTTTAGACTTTAAAGATACAGCACAGAAACAGGCCCTTTGACCATGCCGAGTTCTTTAATTCTTTTCTGTTGGGCTGCTTTGCAAATGTCGCCACAGGCAGGCGCCATCTTGTTCACCAGTTCTATTTTTGTTTGTTTGTTCCCAAAACTCTGCAAAAGCGGTACAAATTTAGGTCCACCTTACTCACCATTATCCTGCGGTGTGCAGTAGCAAGATATTGCTACAGATTGATGATATATTTTACAAGTTATTCACATTTTAAACTTAATTTTTTTTTTCACTTGGCATGCCCATCAGCGCCGTTCAACGTCACAATGGGAACCTAACGGGTTTGTGCCTGCGCAGTTGGGGCCCGTTGATCTAATACTTACGTGTTCATCTTGCTTCACAACGGTAGGATGGCCGCCAGAACTGCGCGTGCGCAGTTGGGGGAGGGTTGCCATTTTGAGATCGCCAATTGATTGTCCCCCCCACCTCCCCCCCACGTCGGGTCCGGCGCATCCTGATTGGTTCCTGCCACTCACCCCACATGGGGACAATTGATTGGCTCCCACCTCCCGCTTGACGCCCGATTGGTCGCCGTTCTGGGTCCCACGTGTGGGGAGTGTTGCCGCCGCTCCGATTGGTTGCCAGCGCATCCTGATTGGCTCCTGCCGCTCCTCACCATGCAGGGTTGATTGATTGGCTCCGACCTCCCGCTCTACGCTCGATTGGTCGGGGTTCCACGTGGGGGAGCGCCGCCGCCGCTCTGATTGGTGACCAGCTCTTCCCGCTCTAAGCACGCTGGTTATCCACTGGGGCTTCTTCCCGCATAAAACAACAGCCTTTGCCATGGAGCTGCTGCTGCTGCTGAATGAGGGGATAAATGGTCAAAGCATTAAAGATAAGATTTATTTCTTTTTTTTTTAATCACCATTTTCATTGAGATTGATTTTTATTCATAAAAAAAACCCCATTTCAATCAAATTCTCCCGTGTTCATTAACAACTAAAATTGTGTTTAGGTTATTTTAAAGAAAAACGTGAAAATCGCGATTTTCATTGAGATTGATTTTATTCTAAAAAAGTGAATTCCAAAACAGAATGTCCAGTTTTATTTTCCACAATTTTCAGAATGGTTCAGTCACAATTAACAATTTAAGGCACAAACATAACGTTGAAATGAAGTCGGAATTTAGCGTTCAGGAGCACATTACTGAAATGTTTTATAAACGCATAATTGGAACAATAATGTTTGTGCACATACATTAAAAAAATTCCAAGTCTGGTTGTATCAAACGCTATTGCAAATCATTTGTGGAAGAAAGAAAAATAGCTTTTTTTAGCTACAAATCCAATCAAAATGAAAACTAATTCAAAAAACCAGTCTGGGCTATTTGTCTTTGCCAATTTTCACATCGCCATTTTACTTCCATTCTATTTCCCAATGGCAGTTCCCATTCGCACCTTTTTGATGTAATACTTCCGTGTGACCGGTACCCAAACGGGTCCACGCTTGATCTAGTATATATTACTAAACCTCTCATCTTGTATGTTTGTTTGTTTGTTCCGAAACTTCACAAAAACGGTACAGGACAGCACAACAATTTTAGGCCCACCTTACTCATCATTGTCCTGCGATGTGCAGTAGCAAGTTTTGTTCAGATTGATGTCATATTTTACAAGTTATTGACATTTTAAACTTTAATAAACATCGCAGTCACGTTCCCACTTGCCAGCCATGCCTGTGCAGTTGGGGAGGGTTGCCGTGACTCACGTTACAACGGGGATCTCTGGTATCTATCCGTTCATGCGCAGTTGAATGCGGCAGTTGCACCTGCGCTGTTGGGAGGGGCTTGCTGGGCCGGGGTCGCCATTTTGACAGAACCGCTTCATGTATGGGTGTGTGGTGAAATATTGCGTTGGGGAGGGGGATGCAATGGGTCCATGCTTGGTCTAGTATCTATATAACAAGGTCTCATCTTGACCACTTCCTGTCTGCTCTGTATATTGATTTTAAGAAAAAATGCTGCCCTACATCGTTATGATTTTTGGCCATCTTACTCACAGTCCTTCTCCGCTGAGGCAGCCCTGAGGATTTTTCCGATCGATGAAAAATAAAAAATTATGAGTGTTTAAAAAATCTTGAGATCAGCTGATTGGCCCTCTCGCCTGTCAATCAACATGATGAAGGTAACGCCCCTTCCAGGGGGGGCAGTACTATAAAACCCCGGATGCCTGGACGCGAGTCAGTCACTCTGGAAGATCGCGAGGGAGAGTCCACAACTGTGATTCTAAGCTGTGAATCAACTGAACTGTGAGTCTCCAATGTACTTGGAATGAATGATTTGTTAGCTCTCAATGACAATGCAATGAGTTGTTTGGCAATTTGGTGGCCTGCATTCTGCTTCAAATGCCATGAAATTGAATTTGGTGGCCTGCATTCTGCTTCAAATGCTATGAAATTGAATTTGGTGGCCTGCACTCTGCTTGAAATGCTATGAAACTGAATTTGGTTGCGTGCACTCTGCTTGAAATGCTATGAAATTGAATTTGGTGGCCTGCACTCTGCTTGAAATGTTATGAAATTGAATTTGGTGGACTGCACCCTGCTTGAAATGGAATTTCAAGGAATAGCCATGAATGAACTGCCAGCCCACCAGCCCTGAGTGATTGATCTGCCAGCCCACCAGCCCTGAGTAACTGAGGTGCCAGCCCAGCAACCCTGAGTGACTGAGCTGCCAGACCACCAGCCCTGCATGACTGCCAGCCCACCAGCCCTGAGTGACTGAGCTGCCAGCCCACCAACCCTGAGTGACTGAGCTGCCAACCCACCAGGCCTGAGTGACTGAGCTGCCAGCCCACCAGGCCTGAGTGACTGAGCTGCCAGCCCACCAGGCCTGAGTGACTGAGCTGCCAGCCCACCAGGCCTGAGTGACTAAGCTGCCAGCCCACCAGGCCTGAGTGACAGCTGCCAGCCCACCAGGCCTGAGTGACTGAGCTGCCAGCCCACCAGGCCTGAGTGACTGAGCTGTCAGCCCAAGAATCCATTCGGCCCACAATGTCCATACTAGCCTTCTGGAAACCAGTCCCTTCGGCCCATAACACCCATACTAGCACTCCAGAAAGCCCCCCCTCCCCATGGCCACTAATATTGGAATTGGTGGAGAGGTGGAATATTGCATTGGGGGACCAGCCCTCCTGTGTGAACATGGGACCCAAAGGGTCCCACTTAGTCTAGTATATTATTAAAACTCCCATCTTGTTTGTTTGTTCCCTAAGTTTCATTCAGATTATGTTATATTTTGAATGTTATTGACTTTTTCAACTTAAATAAACCAGGTAGTCATGCTCCCACATGTTGGCCACGCCTGCGCAGTTGGGGGAGGGTTGCCATGACCTGCGTCACAACGGGGATCTCTAGCGTCACACCGGGACCCTGTCAGTCGCGCCTGCGCAGTTGGAGGAGGGTTGCCAGCACCGCTATCCACGCGTGCGCAGTTGGGAGAGGTTTCCCGGGCCCCACAGCCATTTTGCCTCAGTTCTTAACGGGGCGGGCCCACCGCCATTTTGAGATTGCCATTTTGACTTGTGTCATAACAGGGATCTCTGGCATCATAATAGGGACCCTTCAGCCACATCACAATTGAAAATGGCGCCCCCGACGCGGCAGTCGGACCTGCGCAGTGCGGCCCCTTCAGACGCGCATGCACAGTTAGGGAAGGCTTGCCGGGCCGGGCTCGCCATTTTCACTGAACATCGCCTCGTGTATAGGAGAGTGGTAGAATATTGCGTTGGAGGAGGGGGACCAACGGGTCCACGCTTGGTCTATTATATATATTACGAAAACTCTCCCCTTGCTTGTTTGTTTGTTTGTTCCCGAACTCCGCAAATCGGTACACGATAGCGCTACAATTTTAGGCCCACTTTACGCAACTTGTCCGCGCCTGCGTAGTTGGTGCCCGTTGATCTAATACTTACATATTCATCTTGTATCATAATGGTAGGATGGCCGCCGGATCTGTGCATGCGCAGTTGGGGGAGGGTTGCCATTTTGAGATCACCATTTGATTGGCTCTACCACCTCCCCCCCACATGGGGTACGGCGCAGCCGGTCTGATTGGTCACCGGCTACTCCCGCTCAAAGCATGCTGGTTGTCCACCAGGGCTTCTTCCCGCACAAAGCAATGGATGCCGCTGCTGCTGATTGAGGAGATAAAGAGCCAAAGCGTTAAAGATAAGATCTTATTTACTTTTTTTAATCACCATTTACATTTAGATTAATTTTATTCTGAATAAAAAAAACTCCATTCTAATCAAATTCTTCTGTGTTCATTAACAACTAATATTGTCTTCAGGTTATTTTAAAGAAAAAACGCAATTTTTATTGAGAATGTAATTATTTTTTTTTAATCGCAATTTCATTGAAATTGATTTTATTCCACCACTTTTTTGTTGTGATGCTTCCGTGTGACAAGGACCCAACGGGTCCACACCTGGTCTAGTTTATTACAAAAGAAAGACAAAAATGCTGGAGTAACTCAGCGGGTCAGGCAACATCTCTGCAGAAATGGAATAGGCGACATTTCAGATTGGGACCCTTCTTCAGACTGAGAGTCAAGGGAAAGGAAAATGAGAGATATAGACGGTGTAACAGAGAGATCAAATAAATGAACGATATGCAAAAAAGAAACTGGCCATTGTTAGCTGTGGGCTAGGTGAAAACGAGTTTTAGAGACACAGATTTTGCTACAGTTTTCTGGGGTGGCACTTTGATTGAATAGCATGTTGAGTGAAATTTTCACTCATGCCAACTTCCGCCTCACGTATTAAACAAGGGTTCTGATGGGCAATTTCTTCAACGGGAGATGTTTTACAGAGGAATGACATGGCAGCTGCCTATAGGAACCATGCTGGTAAAGTATTATCAATTGATTCAGTCTGAAGACGATTTCCATGTTGGGATTTCCCCAGTTTCCTCGCTTTTTTTCCCTTTAATGGTTCACTGCTTTTGAATAGACACAACATGCTGCAGTAACTTAGCGGGACAGGTAGCATCTCTGGTTGGATCGCGGCCCTTCTTCAGACCATAGAGCAACTTTACTGTCACTCGACTTAAGTTCAAATGCCATTCGTCAATATGTGGGTTATTTAACTTCCTGGCTGCCTCCTTGGGAGAGAAGTGTGTGGATTCCTAACTGCCTGTGCTGTTATTTAGAACTTTTGCAGGGTAAAGGATAGCGAGGGATAATAATGAGTAAATAAGGATTTGGAGGAAGGAACTGCAGATGCTGGTTTAAACCGAAAGATAGACACAAAATGCTGGAATCATTCAGCGGGTCAGACAGCATCTCTGGAGAGAAGGAATAGGTGACGTTTCGGGTGGAGGCCTTTCTTCAGAAGTGGATTGTGCTAATGTGGTGATGGAACTGCAGACAAAGCTTAAAAGTAGACATGAAATACAGCAGCCAGGATATCCAAGTGTCAAGAACTTCATTAATTATGTTAAAGCATAAACCCATCATTGTAACAAAAACATTGGATCTACTGTTAATAAAGTTAGACTGGTGGATAAGCATCTCATTCTGTTTGTTATCTTAGTTTGTCTTTCTAGCCAATGGGCCGAGGCAGGATTAGGGATTAGTTTTAGTGTTTCGTGATACACCGCTGGAAAGTACCTACACGTGTGTTAGATATGTCAAAAAAGGGTATATCAAGCGTACGTACCATGTTCCCACGTTCGAAAATTGTCCGTTAAGGATTAATGGCCAAAAACAAAGAAAAAGTTACATTTGGTTGCTAAAGATATTCTCCTTAGCAACGGTGACATTTGTACCTTTAAATTACCAAAAACTATGCAAGATTTGTTAGATATGTGTAAATGAAACAAAATGACCCCCCACACAAACACACACCCATACATACATATGCTCATCCATCCTCCAAATGTACCTTTAAATTACCGAAAAATGTATTAGATTTGTTAGATATGTGTTTAGAAAACAAAATGACCCCCCTTCCACACGCACGCACGCACGCACGCACGCACGCACGCACGCACGCACGCACGCACACACACACACACACACACACACACACACACACACACACACACACTCATCCACTCCCCCCCATTCACATTGCAAATGCTATATTTCTCATACATTTTCTCAGCAAAACCTTTGCTACCATTTACACACCAGTCTCAATATCGTCACACAAGGAAATAATACCAATAGGTAAAGTTTGAAATAAGCCAAGATCATTACACCGAGTCAAAGATGTAATACTTTCAAACAAATTAGACCTTTCTTGGGTAAATGTTGTTGGTACTACTGGTATGTATGCAAATATTTTGATTTCATATTAATGGAGGCCCAGGAGCCATTGGAGCGGGAGGAGCAGAGTCCGAGCGGTGGGTTTAAAAACGGAGCGCGGGGCTTTGTTTCACAGAGGCCCAGGAGCGGTTGGAACGGGAGGAACCCAATCTGTAACGTTCCATCACATTTCAAAATAAGTGGGCCCGACTATGGGTGAACTGGGGTTGGGGACTGGACTTTGTGCCTTCCCTCATGGTGGGAGCCATTGTGGGGGGATGTTCAGTGTTAAGACTATCTTGGTGTTGTGTGTATTCTCTTCTCTTTTTTGTGTGCTGATAATGGCAAAAAGCATTTCACTTCACTACACCCGGGTGTATGTGAATGTGACTAATAAAATATCTTGAATCTTGAATCTTGAGAAAGCCGCTGATTGGTCGAAGTGGACTAGAGGAAGCAGCTGATTGGGACTCAGATCCCTGCTGATTTCCTTCAGCACTTTGTATTGTATCCAGGGTAAGGGGGGGAGAATGAGGGCCAGGGCAGTTTACTGTTCTGGATGTCAGAAGTGGGAAGTCATGGAGAGTCTCATAGCCTTCCAGACGTCCACATCTGCGCCAGGTGCGTCGAGATGGGGCTCCGAAGGGACCGTATTAGGAACCAGGAGCAGCAGCTCGATGACCTCTGTCTGGTCAGGGAGAGTGAGGAGGTCATAGAGAGGATTATAGAGAGGTGGTCACTCCAAGACCACGGGAGGCAGACAAGTGGGTCACGGTTAGGAGGGGCAAGGGGCAGAGGCAGGGACTAGAGAGTACCCCGGTGGCTGTACACCTTGGCAATAAGTACTCCGGTTTGAGTACTGTTGGGGGGGACAGCCTACTTGGGGGTAGCAACAGTGGCCGGGCCTCCGGTACAGAGACCGGCCCTCCGGTACAGAGACCGGCCCTGTTGCTCAGAAGGGTAGGGAAAAGAAGAGGAGGGCAATAGTAATAGGGGACTCTATAGTTAGGGGGTTAGATAGGCGATTCTGTGGACGCAGTCAGGAGACCCAGATGGTAGTTTGCCTCCCTGGTGCCAGGGTCTGGGATGTGTCTGAACGTGTCCAAGATATCCTGAAATGGTAGGGAGAGGAGCCTGAGGTCATGGTACATATAGGTACCAATGACATAGGTAGAAAAAGAGAAGAGATCCTGAAAGGAGAATTTAGGGAGTTAGGAGGAGAGTTAAGGAGAAGGACCGCAAAGGTAACAATCTCAGGATTACTGCCTGTGCCATGCGACAGTGAGAGTAGGAATGGAACGAGGTGGAGGATAAATGCGTCAAGTCAAGTCAAGTCAAGTTTATTCGTCACATACACATACGAGATGTGCAGTGAAATGAAAAGTGGTAATGCTCGCTGAATTTGTGCAAAAAACAAACAAACAAACAAACAAACTACAAACAGAAGGGAACAGAATCACATATTCTTTTACATATTAAATATTGTGGGCGGAAGGAAAAAGGGAAAAAAAAACAGCAATTTAAAAAAAAAGCAGTAGAGTGGTACAGTAAAGTGAGTCCCTGGTGAGATAGGAGTTTACAGTCCTAATGGCCTCTGGGAAGAAACTCCTTCTCAACCTCTCCGTTCTCACTGCATGGCAACGGAGGTGTTTGCCTGACCGTATCAGCTGGAACAGTCCGTTGCAGGGGTGGAAGGGGTCTCCCATGATCTTATTGACTCTGGAGTTACACCTGATGTATAGTTCCTGCAGAGGGGCGAGTGAAGTTCCCATAGTGCATTCGGCCGAATTCACTACTCTCTGCAGAGCCTTCTTGTCCTGGGCAGCGAAATTCCCAAACCAGATTGTAATATTTCCGGACAAGATGCTTTCCACAGCCGCTGAGTAAAAGCACTGGAGGATCCTCGGAGACACTCTGAATTTCCTCAATTGCCTGAGGTGGTAAAGGCGCTGCCTTGCCTTACTCACGAGTGCTGCAGCGTGTGATGTCCATGTCATATCCTCAGAGATGTGGACTCCCAGGTATTTAAAACAGCTCACCCAATCCACAGTATCCACATTTATCCTCAATGGTGTGTACGTCCTCGGATGATGTGCCCTCCTAAAGTCCATGATCAGCTCCTTAGTTTTTTTGATGTTCAAGAGGAGGCTGCACTGACACCAGCGTGCCAGATCAGCCACCTCCTCCCGGTTGGCCTTCTCATTGTTGTCTGCGATCAGGCCCACCACCACAGTGTCATCAGCAAACTTGATTATCGAGTTGGAGCTGAACCTAGCCACACAGTCATGTGTGTACAGAGAGTACAGTAGGGGGCTGAGGACGCAACCCTGCGGGGATCCTGTGCTCAGGGTTAGGGACTTCGATGTATTCCCTCCCATCTTGACTACCTGGGGCTTGGTGGTGAGAAAGTCCAGGGCCCAGGCACACGGGGGTGTTGAGCCCTAATTCCAGTAGCTTCTCGGCCAATCTGGTGGGGACTATCGTGGCTGAGGGACTGGTGCAGAGGGCAGGGATTCAAGTTTCTGGATCATTGGGACCTCTTTTGGGGAAAGTGTGACCTGTACAAAAAGGACGGGTTGCACTTGAACCCGAGGGGGACCAATATCCTGGTGGGGAGATTTGCAAAGGCTACTGGGGAGACTTTAAACTAGAACGGTTGAGGGGAGGGACTCAAATAGAGAAAGCTAGTAGACAGTGTGTTAGGCAGGAGGCAGGAGGCAGAGAAGGGAAGCACTCAGACCCAACATGTAGGGGAGAAAGAAGACAAAGATAATAAACAGAGAATAAGAGGTGGTGGGTTTCTTAAATGTGTGAGCAGAGAGACAGGGGTGTAAAATGAGGGTAGAAGCAATAGGTAGCAAGGTGAAAAATAAAAGTGGCAGGCAGACAAATCCAGGGCAAAAATCAAAAAGGGCCACTTTTCAACATAATTGTATAAGGGGTAAGAGTTTTGTAAAAACAAGCCTGAAGGCTTTGTGTCTCAATGCAAGGAGCATTCGTAATAAGATGGATGAGTTGAATGTGCAGATAGTTATTAATGAATATGATATAGTTGGGATCACAGAGACATGGCTCCAGGGTGACCAAGGCTGGGAGCTGAACATCCAGGGATATTCAATTTACAGGAGGGGTAGACAGAAAGGGAAAGGAGGTGGGGTAGCGTTGCTGGTTAGAGAGGAGATTAATTCAATAGAAAGGAAGGACATTAGCTTGGTGGATGTGGAATCGATATGGATAGAGCTGCGAAATACTAAGCGGCAGAAAACGCTAGTGGGAGTTATGTACAGGCCACCTAACAGTAGTAGTGGAGTTGGGGATGGCATCAAACAGGAAATTAGAATTGCATGCAACAAAGGTAAAACAGTTATAATGGGTGACTTCAATCTAAATATAGATTGGGTAAATCAAATTGATAGGGGTGCTGAGGAAGAGGATTTCTTTGAATGTATGTGGGATAGTTTTCTAAACCAACATGTAGAGGAACCAACGAGAGAACAGGCTATTCTAGACTGGGTATTGAGTAATGAGGAAGGGTTAGTTAGCAGTCTTGTTGTGCATGGCCCCTTGGGCAAGAGTGACCATAATATGGATGAGTTCTTCATTAGGATGGAGAGTGACATTGTTAATTCAGAAACAAGGGTTCTGAACTTAAAGAAAGGTAACTTTGAGGGTATGAGACGTGAATTGGCCAAGATACACTGGCAATTGATTCTTAAAGGGTTGACAGTGGATATGCAATGGAAGGCATTTAAAGACTGCATGGATGAACTACAACAATTGTCATCCCAGTTTGACAAAAGAATAAATCAGGGAAGATAGTGCATCTGTGGATAACAAGGGAAATCAGGGATTGTATCAAAACAAAATATGAAGCATACAAATTAGCCAGAAAAAGCAGCCTACCAGAGGACTGGGAGAAATTCAGTCCAGCAGAGGAGGACAAAGGGCTTAATTAGGAAAGGGAAAATAGATTATGAAAGAAAACTGTCAGGGAACATAATAACTGACTGCAAACGTTTTTATAGATATGGGAAGAGAAAAAGATTAGTTAAAACAAATGTAGGTCCCTTGCAGTCAGAAACAGGTGAATTGATCATGGGGAACAAGGACATGGCAGACCAATTGAAGAACTACTTTGGTTCTGTCTTCACGAAGGAAGACATAAGTAATCTGCCGGAAATAGCAGGGGACCGGGGGTCAAATGAGATGGAGGAACTGAGTGAAATCCAGGTTAACCGGGAAATGGTGTTAGGTAAATTGAATGGATTAAAGGCCGATAAATCCCCAGGACCAGATAGGCTGCATCCCAGAGTATTTAAGGAAGTATAGTGGATGCATTAGTGATAAATTTTGAAAACTCTTCAGATTCTGGAGTAGTTCCTGAGGATTGGAGGGTAGCTAATGTAACCCCACTTTTTAAAAAGGGAGGGAGAGAAAACAGGGAATTACAGACCAGTTAGTCTAACATCGGTAGTGGGGTAAATGCTAGAGTCAGTTATTAAAGATGGGATAGCAGCCTATTTGGAAAGTGGTGAAATCATTGGACAAAGTCAGCATGGATTTATGAAAGGTAAATCATGTCTGACGAATCTTATAGAATTTTTCGAGGATGTAACTAGTAGAGTGGATAAGCGAGAACCAGTGGATGTGTTATATCTGGACTTTCAGAAGGCTTTCGACAAGGTCCCACATAAGAGATTAGTATGCAAACTTAAAACACACAGTATTGGGGGTTCAGTATTGATGTGGATAGAGAACTGGCTGGCAGACATGAAGCAAAGAGTAGGAGTTTCTCCAGCATTTTTGTGGCACCCTCTGAGTTTCTCCAGCATTTTTGTGCACCTTCTATTTTCCAGCATCTGCAGTTCCTTCTTGAACAAAGAGTAGGAGTAAACGGGTCCTTTTTAGAATGGCAGGCAGTGACTAGTGGGGTACTGCAAGGCTCAGTGCTGGGACCCCAGCTATTTACAATATATATTAATGATCTGGACGAGGGAATTGAATGCAACATCTCCAAGTTTGCAGATGACACGAAGCTGGGGGGCAGTGTTAGCTGTGAGGAGGATGCTAGGAGGCTGCAAGGTGACTTGGATAGGTTGGGTGAGTGGGCAAATGCATGGCAGATGCAGTATAATGTGGATAAATGTGAGGTTATGCACTTTGGTGGCAAAAACAGGAAAGTAGACTATTATCTGAATGGTGGCCGATTAGGAAAAGGGGAGATGTAACGAGACCTGGGTGTCATGGTACAACAGTCATTGAAAGTAGGCATGCAGGTGCAGCAGGCAGTGAAGAAAGCAAATGGTATGTTAGCATTCATAGCTAAAGGATTTGAGTATAGGAGCAGGGAGGTTCTACTGCAGTTATACAGGGTCTTGGTGAGACCGCACCTGGAGTATTGCGTACAGTTTTGGTCTCCTAATCTGAGGAAAGACATTCTTGCCATAGAGGGAGTACAGAGAAGGTTCACCAGACTGATTCCTGGGATGTCAGGACTTTCATATGAAGAAAGACTGGATAGACTCGGCTTGTACTCGCTATAATTTAGAAGATTGAGGGGGGATCTTATAGAAACTTACAAAATTCTTAAGGGGTTGGACAGGTTAGATGCAGGAAGATTGTTCCCGATGTTGGGGAAGTCCAGAACAAGGGGTCACAGTTTAAGGATAAGGGACCGAGATGAGAAAAACATTTTTCACACACAGAGTGGTGAATCTGTGGAATTCTATGCCACAGAAGGTAGTTGAGGCCAGTTCATTGGCTATATTTAAGAGGGAGTTAGATATGGCACTTGTGGCTAAAGGGATCAGGGGGTATGGAGAAAAGGCAGGTACAGGATACTGAGTTGGATGATAAGCCACGATCATATTGAATGGTGGTGCAGGCTCGAAGGGCCGAATGGCCTACTCCTGCACCTATTTTCTATGTTTCTATGTTATGTGACAAAGTGTAATAATCATGGCTATTAACTTCAAAGAGCATGTTTTGTGTTGGAGTTCCAGTTGTCCAAATTTTAAATTTGCAGGTTCACTCTTCCTATACATATACCTAGATTATCTAGAAGTATTGGAAAGCAGGGAACGTACATACAGTCATGACTTTTGAGATAATGATAAACAAATTCTCTATAGAGCATAAATGAAAGTCTTGACCAATTTGGTTAGAAAAATAAAGACACAAATGATTACAGCACCTTTGAAGGCATTTCAACCTATACAGACTGTGAGGAGCCAAGGGGATGGACCGTTTGCTGTGAAACCCCTACTCCGATGGGTTATCTACAGCTCCTTGAGAAGGAACAATGAAAGCAGGAACCAGAAGAACCACCCTGCTACTGCTGTTTATCAAATATCTTCTGTTAAATTAGAACTGTTTATCAAGCATCTCATGCACAATGGGCAATTTCCAGAAGCCAATTAAGCTACAAAGTAGTAGGTAGTAAGTAGGTAGTAAGTGTCATAGAAACATAGAAAATAGGTGCAGGAGTAGGCCATTCGGCCCTTCGAGCCTGCACCGCCATTCGATATGATCATGGCTGATCATCCAACTCAGTATCCTGTACGTGCTTTCTCTCCATACCCCCTGATCCCCTTAGCTACAAGGGCCACATCTAACTCCCTCTTAAATATAGCCAATGAACTGGCCTCAACTACCTTCTGTGGCAGAGAATTCCAGAGATTCACCACTCTCTGTGTGAAAAATGTTATCCTCATCTCGGTCCTAAAAGATTTTCCCCTTATCCTTAAACTGTGACCCTTTGTTCTGGACTTCCCCAACATCGGGAACAATCTACCTGCATCTAGCCTGTCCAACCCCTTAAGAATTTTGTACGTTTCTATAAGATCCCCCCTCTATCTTCTAAATTCTAGCGAGTACAAACCGAGTCTATCCAATCTTTCTTCATATGAAAGATAACCTCACATTTATCCACATTATACTGCATCTGCCATGCATTTGCCCACTCACCCAGCCTATCCAAATCACCTTGCAGCCTCCGAGCATCCTCCTCACAGCTAACACTGCCCCCCAGCTTCGTGTCATCCACAAACTTGGAGATGTTGCATTCAATTCCCTCGTCCAAATCATTAATATATATCGTAAATAGCTGGGGTCCCAGCACTGAGCCTTGCGGTACCCCACTAGTCACTGCCTGCCATTGTGAAAAGGACCCGTTTACTCCTACTCGTTGCTTCCTGTCTGCCAGCCAGTTCTCTATCCACATCAATACTGAACCCCCAATACCGTGTGCTTTACGTTTGTATACTAATCTCTTATGTGGGACCTTGTCGAAAGCCTTCTGAAAGTCCAGATATAACACATCCACTGGTTCTCCCTTATCCACTCTACTAGTTACATCCTCGAAAAATTCTATAAGATTCGTCAGACATGATTTACCTTTCATAAATCCATGCTGACTTTGTCCAATGATTTCACCACTTTCCAAATGTGCTGCTATCCCATCTTTAATAACTGATTCTAGCAGTTTCCCCACTACTGACGTTAGACTAACTGGTCTGTAATTCCCCGTTTTCTCTCTCCCTCCATTTTTAAAAAGTGGGGTTACATTAGCTACCCTCCAATCCTCAGGAACTACTCCAGAATCTAAAGAGTTTTGAAAAATTATCACTAACGCATCCACTATTTCTGGGGCTACTTCCTTAAGTACTCTGGGATGCAGCCTATCTGGGCCTGGGGATTTATCGGCCTTTAATCCATTCAATTTACCTAACACCACTTCCCGGCTAACCTGGATTTCACTCAGTTCCTCCATCTCATTTGACCCCCGGTCCCCTGCTATTTCCGGCAGATTATTGATGTCTTCCTTAGTGAAGACAGAACCAAAGTAGTTATTCAATTGGTCTGCCATGTCCTTGTTCCCCATGATCAATTCACCTGTTTCTGACTGCAAGGGACCTACATTTGTTTTAGCTAATCTTTTTCTCTTCACATATCTATAAAAGCTTTTGCAGTCAGTTTTTATGTTCCCTGTCAGTTTTCTTTCATAATCTATTTTCCCTTTCCTAATTAAGCCCTTTGTCCTCCTCTGCTGGACTCTGAATTTCTCCCAGTCCTCTGGTAGGCTGCTTTTTCTGGCTAATTTGTACGCTTCATCTTTTGTTTTGATACTATCTCTGATTTCCCTTGTTATCCACGGATGCACTATCTTCCCTGATTTATTTTTTTGCCAAACTGGGATGAACAATTGTTGTAGTTCATCCATGCAGTCTTTAAATGCCTTCCATTGCATATCTACCGTCAACCCATTAAGAATCAATTGCCAGTCTATCTTGGCCAATTCACTTCTCATACCCTCAAAGTTACCTTTCTTTAAGTTCAGGACCCTTGTTTCTGAATTAACAATGTCATTCTCCATCCTAATGAAGAACTCAACCATATTATGGTCACTCTTGCCCAAGGGGCTACGCATAACAAGACTGCTAACTAACCCTTCCTCATTACTCAATACCCAATCTAGAATAGCCTGCTCTCTCGTTGGCTCCTCTACATGTTGGTTTAGAAAACTATCCCGCATACATTCCAAGAAATCCTCTTCCTCAGCACCCTTGCCAATTTGATTCACCCAATCTATATGTGGATTGAAGTCACCCATTATTACTGTTTTACCTTTGTTGCACGCATTTCTAATTTCCTGTTTGATGCCATCCCCAACTCCACTACTACTGTTAGGTGGCCTGTACACAACTCGCACTAGAGTTTTCTGCCCCTTAGTGTTTCGCAGCTCTACCCATATCGATTCCACATCCTCCAAGCTAATGTCCTTCCTTTCTATTGCATTAATCTGCTCTCTAACCAGCAACGCTACCCCACCTCCTTTCCCTTTCTGTCTATCCCTCCTGAATACCCCATCCCTGGCATTGAAAGCATTGTAAGGCAGCAACTCTACCTTCCCGCCACACACACACGCACGCACGCACGCACGCACGCACGCACACACACACGCACACACACACGCACACACACACACACACACACACACACACACACACACACACACACACACATCCACTCCCCTCCCCCCGTTCACACATTGCAAATGCTATATTTCTCATACATTTTCTCAGCAAATCCTTTGCTGCCATTTACACACCAGTCTCAATATCAAGTCACACAAGGAAATAATACCAATATGCAAAGCTTGAAATAAGCCAAGATCATTACACCGAGTCAAAGATGTAATGCTTTCAGACAAATTAGACCTTTCTTGGGTAAATGTTGTTGGTACTACTGGTATGTATGCAAATATTTTGATTACATATTAATGAAGGCCCAGGAGCCGTTGGAGCGGGAGGAACCCAACACTGCAACGTTCCATCACATTTCAAAATTAGTGGGCTTGAGGAAGCCGCTGATTGGTGGAAGCAGACTAGAGGAAGCAGCTGATTGGGACAGATCCCTGCTGATTTCTTCCAGCACTTTGTATTGTATCCTGGGTAAGGGGGGAGAATGAGGGCCAGGGCAGTTTACTGTTCTGGATGTCAGATGTGGGAAGTCATGGAGTCTCATAGCCTTCCAGACATCCACATCTGCGCCAGGTGCGTCGAGATGGGGCTCCGAAGGGACCGTATTAGGAACCTGGAGCAGCAGCTCGATGACCTCTGTCTGGTCAGGGAGAGTGAGGAGGTCATAGAGAGGATTATAGAGAGGTGGTCACTCCAAGACCACGGGAGGCAGACAAGTGGGTCACGGTTAGGAGGGGCAAGGGGCAGAGGCAGGGACTAGAGAGTACCCCGGTGGCTGTAAACCTTGGAAATAAGTACTCCTGTTTGAGTACTGTTGGGGGGGACAGCCTACTTGGGCGTAGCGACAGTGGCCGGGCCTCCGGTACAGAGACCGGCCCTGTTGCTCAGAAGGGTACGGAAAAGAAGAGGAGGGCAATAGTAATAGGGGACTCTATAGTTAGGGGGTCAGATAGGCGATTCTGTGGCCGCAGTCAGGAGACCCGGATGGTAGTTTGCTTCCCTGGTGCCAGGGTCTGGGATGTGTCTGAACGTGTCCAAGATATCCTGAAATGGGAGGGAGAGGAGGTCGTGGTACATATAGGTACCAATGACATAGGTAGAAAAAGAGAAGAGATCCTGAAAAGGGAATTTAGGGAGTTAGGAGGAGAGATAAGGAGAAGGACCGCAAAGGTAACAATCTCAGGATTACTGCCTGTGCCACGCGACAGTGAGAGTAGGAATGGAACGAGGTGGAGGATAAATGCGTCAAGTCAAGTTTATTCGTCACATACACATACGAGATGTTCAGTGAAATGAAAAGTGGCAATGCTCGCGGACTTTGTGCAAAAAAACAAACAAACAACCAAACAAACTACAAACAAGGGAACAGAATCACATATTCTTTTACATATTAAATATTGTGGGCGGAAGGAAAAGGAGGAAAAAAAACAGCAATTTAAAAAAAAACAGTCGAGTGGTACAGTAAAGTGAGTCCCTGGTGAGATAGGAGTTTACAATCCTAATGGCCTCTGGGAAGAAACTCCTTCTCAACCTCTCTGTTCTTACAGCATGGTAACGGAGGCGTTTGCCTGACCGTAGCACCTGGAACAGTCCGTTGCAGGGGTGAAAGGTGTCTCCCATGAGCTTATTGACTCTGGAGTTGCACCTTCTGATGTATAGTTCCTGCAGAGGGGAGAGTGTAGTTCCCATTGTGCGTTCGGCTGAACGCACTACTTTCTGCAGAACCTTCTTGTCCTGGGCAAATTCCCAAACCAGATTGTAATATTTCCGGACAAGATGCTTTCCACAGCTGCAGAGTAGAAGCACTGGAGGATCCTCGGAGACACTCTGAATTTCCTCAATTGCCTGAGGTGGTAAAGGCGCTGCCTTGCCTTACTCTCGAGTGCTGCAGCGTGTGATGTCCATGTCATATCCTCAGAGATGTGGACTCCCAGGTATTTAAAACAGCTCACGCTATCCACAGTATCCACATTTATCCTCAATGGTGTGTACGTCCTCGGATGATGTGCCCTCCTAAAGTCCACGATCAGCTCCTTAGTTTTTTTGATGTTCAAGAGGAGGCTGTTGTCCTGACACCAGAGTGCCAGATCAGCCACCTCCTCCCGGTTGGCCTTCTCATCGTTGTCTGAGATCAGGCCCACCACCACAGTGTCATCAGCAAACTTGATTATCGAGTTGGAGCTGAACCTAGCCACACAGTCATGTGTGTACAGGGAGTACAATAGGGGGCTGAGGACGCAACCCTGGGGGGATCATGTCCTCAGGGTTAGGGACTTCGATGTATTCCCTCCCATCTTGACTACCTGGGGCCTGGCGGTGAGAAAGTCCAGGGCCCAGGCACACAGGGGGGTGTTGAGCCCTAATTCCAGTAGCTTCTTGGCCAGTCTGGTGGGGACTATCGTGGCTGAGGGACTGGTGCAGAGGGCAGGGATTCAAGTTTCTGGATCATTGGGACCTCTTTTAGGGAAGGTGTGACCTGTACAAAAAGGACGGGTTGCACTTGAACCCGAGGTGGACCAATATCCTGGCGGGGAGATTTGCAAAGGCTACTGGGGAGACTTCAAACTAGAACGGTTGGGGGGAGGGACTCAAATAGAGAAAGCTTGTAGATAGTGTGTGAGACAGGAGGCAGAGAAGGGAAGCACTCAGACCCAACATGTAGGGGTGAAAGAAGAAAAAGATAATAAAAGAGAATAAGAGGTAGTGGGTTTCTTAAATGTGTGAGCAGAGAGACAGAAGGGTCTAAAATGAGGGTAGAAGCAATAGGTAGCAAGGTGAAAAGTAAAAGTGGCAGGCAGACAAATCCAGGGCAAAAATCAAAAAAGGCCACTTTGAGTGTTGTAAAAACAAGCCTGAAGGCTTTGTGTCTCGATGCAAGGAGCATTCGTAATAAGGTGGATGAGTTGAATGTGCAGATAGTTATTAACGAATATGATATAGTTGGGATCACGGAGACATGGCTCCAGGGTGACCAAGGCTGGGAGCTGAACATCCAGGGATATTCAACATTCAGGAGGGAAAGACGGAAAGGAAAAGTAGGTGGGGTAGCGTTGCTGGTTAGAGAGGAGATTAATGCAATAGAAAGGAAGGACATTAGCTTGGAGGATGTGGAATCGATATGGGTAGAGCTGCGAAACACTAAGGGGCAGAAAATGCTAGTGGGAGTTGAGTACAGGCCACTTAACAGTAGTAGTGGAGTTGGGGATGGCATCAAACAGGAAATTAGAAATGCGTGCAACAAAGGTAAAACAGTTATAATGGGTGACTTCAATCTACATATAGATTGGGTGAATCAAATTGATAGGGGTGCTGAGGAAGAGGATTTCTTGGAATGTATGCGGGATAGTTTTCTAAACCAATGAGAGAACAGGCTATTCTAGACTGGGTACACAAAAATGCTGGAGAAACTCAGCGGGTGCAGCAGCATCTATGGAGCGAAGGAAATAGGTAACGTTTCGGGCCGAAACCCTTCTTCAGACTGGGTATTGAGTAATGAGGAAGGGTTAGTTAGCAGTCTTGTTGTGCATGGCCCCTTGGGCAAGAGTGACCATAATATGGTTGAGTTATTCATTAGGATGGAGAGTGACATTGTTAATTCAGAAACAAGAGTTCTGAACTTAAAGAAAGGTAACTTTGAGGGTATGAGACGTGAATTGGCCAAGATACACTGGCAATTGATTCTTAAAGGGTTGACGGTGGATATGCAATGGAAGGCATTTAAAGACTGCATGGATGAACTACAACAATTGTTCATCCCAGTTTGGCAAAAGAATAAATCAGGGAAGGTAGTGCATCCGTGGATAACAAGGGAAATCAGGGATAGTATCAAAACAAAAGATGAAATACAAATTAGCCAGAAAAACAGCCTACCAGAGGACTGGGAGAAATTCAGAGTCCAGCAGAGGAGGACAAAGGGCTTAATTAGGAAAGGGAAAATAGATTATGAAAGAAAACTGGCAGGGAACATAATAACTGACTGCAAAAGTTTTTATAGATATGTGAAGAGAAAAAGATTAGTTAAAACAAATGTAGGTCCCTTGCAGTCAGAAACAGGTGAATAGGCTGCATCCCAGAGTACTTAAGTAAGTAGCCCCAGAAATAGTGGATGCATTAGTGATAATTTTTCAAAACTCTTTACATTCTGGAGTAGTTCCTGAGGATTGGAGGGTAGCTAATGTAACCCCACTTTTTAAAAAGGGAGGGAGAGAGAAAACGGGGAATTACAGACCAGGTAGTCCAATATCGGTAGTGGGGAAAATGCTAGATTCAGTTATTAAAGATGGGTTAGCAGCACATTTGGAAAGTGGTGAAATCATTGGACAAAGTCAGCATGGATTTATGAAAGGTAAATCATGTCTGAAGAATCTTATAGAATTTTTCGAGGATGTAACTAGTAGAGTGGATAAGGGAGAACCAGTAATTCAGATTCAGATTCAACTTTATTGTCATTGTGCAGTGTACAGTATAGAGACAACGAAATGCAGTTAGCATCTCCCTAGAAGAACGACATAAATATGAGCAATAAATAGTGGATTTGTCTGTGGATGTGTTATATCTGGACTTTCAGAAGGCTTTCGACAAGGTCCCACATAAGAGATTAGAATGCAAACTTAAAGCACATGGTATTGGGGGTTCAGTATTGATGTGGATAGAGAACTGGCTGGCAGACAGGAAGCAAAGAATAGGAGTTTCTCCAGCATTTTTATGGCACCCGCTGAGTTTCTGCAGCATTTTTGTGTGCACCTGCTGAGTTTATCCAGCATTTTTGTGTACCTTTGATTTTCCAGCATCTGCAGTTCCTTCTTGAACAAAGAGTACGAGTAAACGGGTCCTTTTCAGAAAGGCAGGCAGTGACCGCAAGGCTCAGTGCTGGGACCCCAGCTATTTACAATATATATTAATTAGCTGGACGAGGGAATTGAATGCAACATCTCCAAGTTTTCGGATGACACGAAGCTGGGGTGCAGTGTTAGCTGTGAGGAGGATGCTAGGAGGCTGCAAGGTGATTTGGATAGGTTGGGTGAGTGGGCAAATGCATGGCAGATGCAGTATAATTTTTTTTTATTTTTTTTATTTTTATTTATTAGAAGTACATCACATTACAACCACATACATTAGTACTCGTCATTTATATCTTCTTACAATTAATGTACTCCATTTATTTTTAACACTAGAAAAGGAAAAGATTGAAAGAAAGAAGAAAGTGAAGGAAAAAGTGAAAGTGTAGAAAATGTGACAACAAAGAAGGAAGAAGACCCTATAAGAGCAAAATTAAAAACAAAAGAAAAAGAGTTAAGGAATAGACCCTAGAAAGGAAAGAGAAAGAGAAAGAGGAAAAAGAGAGAAACAAATATTTTTATGAGCATTACGTAAATGGGACATACCAACTCTTCAACTATCATCCCCCCTTACCTGACCTCAATTTTTTTTTTTTTAAGTACTTTTGCACCCTATATTTGTAATAATTCTATAAATGCAGACCACGTCAGGTGGAAGTGATCTGGTTTACCTGCTAGGAGGAGTCTTATCGCTTCTAGGTGTAATGATTCAAACATATTTGAAATCCACATATTTATAGTTGGTATTGGAGCCTTCCAAAATTTTAGAATTAGCTTTTTTCCAGTTAATAACCCATACTCCATTAGTTTCTTTTGAAACTCATTTAGTTCTGGACCATCTTCCGTTATTCCGAAGATAATCCATTCTGCTTTGGGTATCAGTCTTGTTTTAAATAACTTTGTAAAGATTTCAAAAATTTCATTCCAAAATTTTTGAATTTTTGTACAGAAAACGAATGAGTGCGCTATAGTAGCTTCTTGGGATTGACATTTATCACAAATAGATGATATATTTGGGAAAATTTTATGAATTTTAGTTTTCGAATAATATAATCTATGTAAAATTTTAAATTGTATTAAAGTGTGTCTTACATTAATCGAGCATTTATGCACGTTTAATAAGTGTTCATTCCAACTTTCCTTTGAAATTTTAATAGCTAACTCTTGTTCCCAGTCTCTTCTGATACCCTCCGTAGATGGTATTTGTACATTTAAGATAATATTATACAAATATGATATTAAGTTTGCTGATTCAGCTTTTATCTGCATTGCCTCGTCCAATACATCTACTGGGTTATTATAATGATCTTTTGTATATTTTTTCAAATAGTCGCATATTTGAAAATATTTAAAATATTGATTATTTCCGAGTTTATATTTTATTTGTAATTGTTGAAATGAAAGTAATTTTCCAGTTTCATACAAGTCACCAAGCGTTTTAATGTGAGGTTATCCACTTTGGTGGCAAAAACAGGAAAGTAGACTATTATCTGAATGGTGGCCGATTTGGAAAAGGGGAGATGCAACGAGACCTGGGTGTCATGGTACACCAGTCATTGAAAGTAGGCATGCAGGTGCAGCAGGCAGTGAAGAAAGCGAATGGTATGTTAGCATTCATAGCTAAAGGATTTGAGTATAGGAGCAGGGAGGTTCTACTGCAGTTGTACAGGGTCTTGCGTACAGTTTTGCTCTCCTAATCTGAGGAAAGACATTCTTGCCATAGAGGGAGTACAGAGAAGGTTAACCAGACTGACTCCAGGGATGTCAGGACTTTCATATGAAGAAAGACTGGATAGACTCGGCTTGTACTCGCTAGAATTTAAAAGATTGAGGGTGGATCTTATAGAAACTTACGAAATTCTTAAGGGGTTGGACAGGCTAGATGCAGGAAGATTGTTCCCGATGTTGGCAAAGTCCAGAGCAAGGGGTCTTTTAGGATAAGAATAAGGGGGAAGTCTTTTAGGACCGAGATGAGAAAAGCATTTTTCACACAGAAAGTGTTGAATCTCTGGAATTCTCTGCCACAGAAGGTAGTTGAGGCCAGTTCATTGGCTATGTTTAAGAGGGAGTTAGATGTGGCCCTTGTGGCTAAAGAGATCAGGGGGCATGGAGAGAAGGCAGGTACAGGATACTGAGTTGGACGATCAGCCATGATCATATTGAATGGCGGTGCAGGCTCGAAGGGCCGAATGGCCTACTCCTGCACCTATTTTTCGATGTTTCTATGTTATGTGACAAAGTGTAACAAACATGGCTATTAACTTCAAAGAGCATTGTGTCGGTGTTTGTGTCGGAGTTCCAGTTGTCCAAATTTTAAATTCTTCCTATACATGTACTTAGATTATCTAGAAGTATTGGAAAGCAGGGAACATACATACGGTCATAACTTTTGAGACAATGATAAACAAATTCTCAAAATGAACTAGTGAATATAATTGGTGACCACACTTCTTCATCCAAATCTAAGGTATCTGTATCTCCATCTAGGGTGATATGAGGGACATACAAGTTTGCACACTGTGCACAGTTGCACACGTCAGTGTATGGTAGCTTGTTGAGTAAACAAGAGCATCGTCCTTGTGTACATTGTGACTTTTTGCAGGAGCAGTGTGCAAGTTCCAAAACGCTAGCTGGAGCTGGAGGAAGGCTTGTTCAGTCAATTAAAAGGTAGTCTCCTTCTTTCTTCCAACCATTGCTATCAGGAGATGGAACGTCTGGCTTTCTTGTGAGGCACAACTTGTGAATGGCAACCTGGTAATTTGCACGGTGGATGTGCTTATGCAGAGCATCTTTGTTTGGAGGCAAACTCTTCTCAATGTAACTCCCAGTCCTGAACATCTTGCTTTGTTAACATCTTTACATCTTTTCTGGCCATACAGTTCACATGTGAATGTCTCAATGTCAGCAATCAGAGTTGGAGGTATCGGAAATAAGGCACGTAATCTCTGCATTGTAAGGCAGTGTTCTTTGCTTGATGTTAGGATCTTGGCAGATTTGACTTTACCAATACCGTAGAGGACACTCAATGAGTCACATCCGGTGAAGCATTGAAGACTGATGAGCGCTACACACACATTCTTCCCAAAGTGGTCGAAGACACGACGAACAGCAATTGTGCTTGTGTAGTTATCTCTTCCTGTGTGGACGTAGAGTTCTGTGTCTATCTCCATGCAAAATGCAACACAGAGAACAAAGACATCAGTATCAGGACTGTTTATAACAACATGCACACTTGTACTCGCAGCATGTGCACTGTGTAGAAGATGCCTTGTGTCAGCTTCTGAGTAGAATAGAAAGCTTGAATAGGCTGAACCTTAACATCTGTTCTTCTGTCATTTAGTCGAATAGCATGACACTCTTCCACGTGTCCAACAACAAGTATGATGACCAATCTGCTGCTTCCTACACTTGCTCCACCTCTCAAAGAAAAACTGTAGCAGATTTTCTTTGTTCTCTCCACAGGATAGAAATTTCAACCACTGCTTTGGAGTTTTCTGATCTGGAAAAAAATATGTTTGTGATTTGCGATCCTCCAGTAGCCCATCGTGCGCGCTCAGCATTCTTTATGCTCATTGCCCTGTATCGGTCAGGGACAAAGTGTACAAGTTTGGACTTATTCAGCTGTGCATGATTGACAATCACTTTCAGAACTGTCTGCAAACTGCCCAAATGTTGCTTGAGGCTTCATAACTTGTACAAGTGCCATAGCATCCCACATCCATGCTGCACCAAGTGGAACCTCCTCAACTACAGGAGGTGAAGTGACTGAGCCCTCAAGAAAGTGCAGAAGCTTGGCTTTGTTTGTTTTCTTGGTTCTTGGTTTCTTGGTCCTCCAAAATATTCCAAATGGAATTTAAACTGGAGGTGGTGGAGGGAGGACTTAAGCCAGAAAGGGTTTTTGGGAAAAAAGAGCTACCTTAAATTTAGTTGCATCTGGTTGGGTAACTAAAGTAGGGTGGAGATGATTCCATGCTTTAATTGTGCGGGGGAAGAACGAATTGCTGTACACATCTGTCTTGGTAGCTGGAATCACAAATTGGATCGAATGCCCTCGTCTGCTCCTAATTAGTTTGGGTTTGGTGTAGGTCTTGTAATCTATGTCGAACTGACCATTTAACATTTTGTCAAAACAGGTCAAACGGTGAGCTTCACGTCTGTCTTGGAAAGGGTTCCACCCCAGAGAATTCAGAAGTTTGGTAACGCTCGCTTCTCTCTCATAGGTGTTAGTAACAAATCAATCTGCCTGTCTTTGGACACGTTCGATGGAAGAAATGTTTTAATTTGTGTATGGGTCCCATGCTGCAACTGCGTAGTCCAAATGAGGTCTAACAAGGGTGAAGTATAGCTTCTCCTTGACAGAAGTTGAACAATGATGAAAGTTGCGCCTCAGAAAATTTAGGACACCTGTTGCTTTCACAAGTGAACCATCATGGTTGGCTAGTGATGCAGGCAGTGGTGACAAATTGTAGACCAACATCTCTATAACATCCACTTTTCTCACACTGCCAACGGGCAAAGAGATTACGGTCTGCTTTCAGGGTGATTTCTCTTCCTTTCACCTTGGTGATTGTGGACTTGCCAGTATCACTGAAGGTATTAAGCTTCATTTTCTTGATTGAGTCATGAAAGCTGACATCTTTTCTTCCCTGTAATAATCTCTCTCGGCAGAACGTGGCAAAATATACTTCTCCTTTCTCCTTGGGCCTCTTTTTGCTGCCTGGTAAGAAACTTTGTGCAGCTCTGGTAACAACTTAAGTGATAACTTACTTCTAGTACAACAAGATTCTGCCCCCGAATGTTCTGGAGAATTCCTTCATCTTTGCGCATTTCTGCAGCAAGGAGAAGTTTACCAGCAGTTAAAGTTTCATATTGTGTCAGTTTCTCCCTTTTCCTTTTTCTTGTGTACTGCTCAGTGATGGTCTTGTCCTTTCTGCATATGATGCACTGAGGAGGCAGAAGGTGGGCAAAACTGCGGGGAGAAGATGCAACAGGAGGATCAGATCCCTTTACACGTTGAACATTGACCTTGGAGGGAGGTTCTTCTTGTATTGTATATCTTTATTGTCATTTCCTGAGTATTCACATACCCAGAGGAAACAAAAAACGTTCCTCAACCAGTGTCCATTTCAGTGTGCAGTAAAAAATAAATAGAAGTAAAAATACATATATCATGAACAAATTAACACTCTACTCTCTACTAAACATCAACAGGCGTTCCGATCGGCAGCGGCAAGACAGTGGCTCTGCTGCAGTGTGTCCAGGTTGGTGGTTGGTGCACGATACTTTGGCAGGGGGCAAAGTCCGTTTATCAGTCTTATAACCTGCGGGAAGAAGCTGAGGAGCATCCTGCTGGTTTTGCACCTAATGCTCCTGTACCTCTTCCCAGATGGCAGGATGGAGAATATGTGATGCGATGGGTGGTAGGGGTCTTTGATGATGGAGATGGCTCTGCTGATACATCTCTTCCTGTATATGTCCAGCAGGAAAGGGAGTGGAGCACCAATAATCCTGCTGGCGGTCTTCACAATCCTGTCTAGTTGGTGCCGTTCGTACGGCTTGCAGCTCCCGAACCAGGAAGTGATGCTGTAGGTTAATGTGCTCTCGATTGTCCCCCTATAAAAAGTTCGTAGGTGTGTAGTGGGGAGACCTGCTTTACGTAGTCTTCGGAGAGGGTGTAGTCGCTGCTGGGCTCTCTTGACCAGTGCTGTGGTGTTGGTCGTGGACGTCAGGTCATCTGACAGGTGGACTCCTAGGAACTTCACGCTGTTGACCCTTTCCACATCAGCTCCATCGTTGTGCAGAGGTGTATGCTGTTGTTTTCCCGCCCTCCTGAAGTCAACCACCATCTCCTTAGTCTTTCCCACGTTGAGAATGAGGTTGTGGGATTTGCACCATCCTGTGAGCAGCTCCACCTCCATCCTGTACGCCGACTCATCATTGTCACTGATGAGACCCACCACTGTTATGTCATCAGCGAACTTGTTGATGAAGTTGTTGTTGAGTAGGACACAGCCTTGGGGCGAGCCAGTGCTCACGGCTATGGTTTTTGATGTCCTACTGCCCACCCTGACTGTCTGCTGCCGTTGCGATAGAAAGTTCAGGACCCAGTTACATGTGCCAGCATCAACCCCCAATAGCTCCAACTTCTCCACCAGCTGCTGCGGAATGATTGTGTTAAAAGCAGAGCTGAAATCTATGAAGAGGATCCTGGCATAAGTATTTTTCCGATCAAGGTGTGACAGTACGAGGTTCAGTGTTGTTGAGACTGCGTCCTCTGTGGATCGGTTGGCTCTGTAGGCAAACTGCAGTGGGTCTAGGTCGGCAGGTAGACTATTCTTCTCCCCTTCCTTCTGACTGGTGGCCGCAGCTGGATAGAAATATACAAAATAACAGAAACAAAATACAAAGATTGTACAAAGATAACTTAAGAGAAGTGATTAAAGACTCTGTTGTGACTTATGAAGTTTAATAATTACTAGACTAAGTGGGACCCATTGCGTCCCAGTTTCACACGGGAGGGCTGGTCCTCCAATGCAATATTCCACCTCTCCACCAATTCCAATATACACACACAGACTCACACACACACAGACTCACACACTCACACACATACACTCACCCACACACACACACTCACTCCCACACTCACCCTCCACCTCACACACACACACTCACACATACAGTCACATACACTCACCCTCACACATGCACACACACACACACACACACACACACACATCACTCACACACTCATTCACACACACACTGACACACTCACTCACACACACACTGACTCACACACACATACACTCACACACACTCACACTCACACAAAGACTCACATTCACACAAATACACTCACACACACACACAGACTCACACGAGTACACACATACACTCACACACACACTCACGTATTCACTCAGACACATACATTCACACACACACGAAGACTCACACACACTCATACACATACACACACTCACTCACACACTGACACACTCACACACTTACACACTTAAACACTCACTTTCACACACCATATATATGACAGTAAACTTTCATGAATCTACTCACACGGCTGAGCGCGGCCTCTCCACTGTGGGGTTTCCGCAGTCAGCGGCACTTCCACAATCAGGGTGACCTCTGTACTTACTGGAAATTACGCAATCAGCGCGACCTCTGCACTCACTGGAAATTACGCAACCAGCATGACCTGTCCACTAAGCGGAAGTCATGAAATGAACGGCTTTTGGACTAAACACAGTCGGACCTAATAAAGCATTTATTCCTTCCAAACACAGGCGGACATAATAAAGCATTTATTCCTTCCAAACACAGTCGGACCTAATAAAGCATTTATTCCTTCCAAACACAGTCAGACCTAATAAAACATTGCAGTTTCAAGCACAGGCAGGGCAGCAGGCCAAACAACTCATGGCATTGTCATTTCATTTCATTTCATTTCATTTCCAATTAAGCATTACACTTTCAAGCACAGGCAGGGCAGCAGGCCAAACAACTCATGGCATTGTCAGCTCATCAAGGGTTTTTTAAACACTCATAATTTTTTTTATTTTTCATCGATGGGAAAAATCCTCAGGGCTGGTTTAGTGGAGGACTGTGAGTAAGTTGGCCAAAAATCACAGCTATAGAGGGTCGCGTTTTTTCTAAAATCAATAGACAGCGCAGACAGGAAGTGGTCAAGATGAGATTTTTAATTATATAGATGTAATTTGAAAAAAGGTATTACAGCTCTCATTGGGTTAAATAAATTAAAAAACCTTAGATAGTTAATTTTTTTCAATATCAAAGAAGATAACAGGAAAACAAAATTATGATTACATTTCGTTAGGCGTGGATGAGTGGACAACTTTCGCAATATTGTCATTATGTTGTGATCAGTCTTGTTTATGTCTTCACTTCTATATCAACATTTGCAAAGAAATTCAAGAATAGGGATAGATGTATCATGCAATTACTAGTCACCTACTGTCTTCTTTGTTTGATATTTCATTGATGTTCGATACAAAATGACAGGGTTGTCTCTGATCGTACCTACCTATTTTTTGCATGTATGTTCAGAATATTTTTACTTGTCAATACTTGAACAAAACAAAATGAGAGAGTATCGTAAGTGCAATGTCACAGAATTTAATCAACCCCCAATTTCTAAAGCCATTAATAAAGAATAAAGCCATTTATCGAGGCACATAAAACAATATTTAAGTTTGTTGTTACATTTTGCAGATGGAGGTCATTCAGTAGTTAGTACCAATCATGAGTTTGATTTAAAAATTATACTGTCTCTACCCAGGTTGCCAACCATTCAGTGCCACAAAAGAAAAAATATATATTGTTGCTATCGTTGGGTCAACTTCCACAAAAATGCCAAGATGATAACATATACCAGTACCGCAGACCACACTTTGTGACGATAATACGAGCCAAGAAATTCCATCCAATAACCTAGATCGAGACCTCTAAAAATAAGACCTATTCTATAGAACATAAATGAAAGTCTTGACCAATTTGGTTAGAAACAAAAAGACACAAATGATTATGGCAACTTTGAAGGCATTTGAACCTATACAGACTGTGAGGAGCCAAGGGGATGGACCGTTTGCTGTGAAAACCCTACTCGGATGGGTTATCTACAGCTCCTTGAGAAGGAACAATGAAAGCAGGAACCAGAAGAACCACCCTGCTACTGCTGTTAATCAAATATCTACTGTTAAATTAGAAGAGCTTTTGATCAAGCATCCTATGCACAATGGGCAATTTCCAGAAGCCAATTAAGCTACAAAGTAGTAGGTAGTAAGTGTCAAGGCAGTGCAGTATTGGCAAATTGGTATACTGCATCTTTTCTACATCCATGGTGCCACGAAGGTAAAGGTAATGCATGTTTAGAGTGGTGGATGAGAACCCAGTCAAGTTAGCTGTTTTGTTCTGGATGACATTGACTTTAGGCATTGTGATCTGGATGAAAGCACAAACTCGGACTACAGTAAACCCTCGCAATAATGGGCCTCTATATAGCAATTTCGGTTCCAGCGAAAATCCATCTTCCAGTGAAAATGATTGGTCCAGCAGACTTCCTTGAACCATGTTAGTGGCAAGATTTTGGAGTTTGCTAATGTATACCAATGGTATTTTGCATCTAATTCCCAGGTTTTCATTTTATACTGAATGTTTTTGCGGTTCTTAAATCTTATTTTGATGACAGACTTCAAAGTTCTTTTGCAAGGTCTAGTAAACCAAATAAAATGATTTGGAAATTAATGCTCATAAAAAGATAACTTGACATGTTTTAAAGGAAAAGAATATAGGAACATATTCTTCCGGGGATTTTAACAACATACATACTGAACAAACTTTCTCCTCTACACATATACTCAAGTATTATCATGGCTGTATTATTTTTGTTTATAATAAATGTAAAAGCACATACTGAGTTTCACTGAAGTCTATTAAGTTATTTCCAAACGTTTTCACAATTTTAAGCACCACGCTAAAGAAAAATCAAGATAAAAATATCAGATGTTGCCAGTTTGATGATTGAAAGTTACAACATGGAAACAGGCCCTTCAGCCCAATGACTCCAGGCCCATCAATCACATGCTGACACTAGTTCTATGTTGTCCAATTTCTGCATCCACTCCCTACACTGTTGGGGAGTGGATGCACTGTTGGATACACTGCACTTTTAACAGTTTAAAGTCAGTTTTCCACAGCTGATATTGCAGTTGTAAACCACTGCCATTCAGAATAGTTTAGTTTAGAGTCACAGTGTGGAAACAGGCCCGTCGGCCCACCAAGTCTGCGCTGACCAGCAATCTCCGCACTTAACACGATCCTACACGAACTAGGGACAATTTATATTTGTACCAAGCCAATTAACCTACAAACCTGTACATCTTTGGAGTGTGGGAGGAAACCAAAGATCTTGGAGAAAACCCACACGGTCACGGGGAGAACGTAAAACACTCCATACAGACAGCACGCGTAGTCGGGAACGAATCCACGTCTCTGGCATTGAAAGCGTTGTAAGGCAGGAACTCTACCTTTGCGCCATCGTGCCACCCCTAAATACTACCACTCACATCTACAAAAGCACCAACCTAAATAGGCCTGCAAATAATTTTCCAAATATTGAGATCTTAGTCCTGAGCTGTATATTCGGTCGGAGTTAACTGAAACCAACAAATAAACTTTTTTAGCAGATGTAGAGACGACGACCAAGTTCTTAGAATGATCTATATTAATAACTCGCTCTTTAGTCAACAGGTCTATGCAAACGCAACTGGCCACAACGGTGGTCAGTCGAACAACTGCCGCGCGAAAACGAAACCACGTGAAAAAACCCTGGCCCCTCCTGGGTCACGTGCCCGTGGCTTCCGAACGCCAGGTTCGATACTTGCATGCGCCTGCAGGCGCCGCTACATGGCCAACCCCAGAAACTGAGGTACGGAAACGCATGGGTAACCGGACGGTTCGACCGGAACGCATAGTCCGGGTATGCGGGACGTGCGTAACATTCGGGGCCGGCAAAACAGAACCGGAGAAGCGTGAAAACCATGAACGAGGGACGGGCGTGACTACGGGGACCGGTGAAACAAAACCGGGGGTAACAGGTGCAGAGGTCAGCAAAACTGCCGGTGGACGCCCTCTACGCTGCGGAGTGGCCACAGTCACCGGGCTATCCTCGTCCATGTAGGCTGGCTTAAGGCGGCTGATAGAGACAAACTCCTCCCTGCCACCCATGTCCAACGTGAACGTCGAGGTACCAGTCTCTAACACCTTGTATGGTCCTTCGTACACCCGCTGTAATGGCAAGCGGTGAGCGTCCCTACGAAGGAAAACATAAGCACGATCCCGTCACATAGCAGGCACATGCACCGCATCCGATCCATGTCTGGAGGTGGGAACCGGGACCAACGAGCGCACCCGCTCGCGAAGGTCAGCTAACACCGCCGAAGCTGGAACCTCCTGATCGGGGGTGGCGGGTAAAAAATCCCAAGGTACCCACAAAACCAAGCCATAAACCAGCTCGGCCGATGAGGCGTCGATGTCTTCCTTAGGCGTAGTTCTGATGCCTTGGAGAACCCAGGGCAACTGGTCAACCCAATCGGGGCCGGTGAGCCGGGCCTTCAACGCCGACTTAAGGAGTCTGTGGAACCGCCCGACTAACCCATTCGCCTCCGGATGATAAGCGGTGGTCTGGTGCAACTTCGCGCTGTACAGCTGCGCCAAACCGCACCAAAGGGAGGAGGCGAATTGAGCCCCCCAGTCGGTAGTGATATCGGGAGGGACCCCAAAACGAGCGATGCAATTGGAGACAATACCGCGGGCACAGGCCTCAGCGGAGGTAACGGACGACGGTATCGCCTCCGCCCACCTGGTGAACCTATCCACAATAATGAGCAAGTGCGTGGCCCCACGCGAACACGGCAAAGGACCGACCAGGTCAACATGAATGTGCAGAAACCTGCCGTCGGGAACAGCAAAATCCTGCACTGGCGGGCCCACATGTCTCTGCACCTTACAAGTCTGACAAGGGATACAAGCACGGGCCCATGCAGCGACCTGTTTTCGTAACCCGTACCAGACAAACTTGGAAGCGACCAGGGCAGGGGTGGCGCGAATAGACGGGTGGGCTAGGCTGTGAACAGTGTCGAAGATACGTCGCCTCCAGGCAACCGGGATGATCAGGCGGGCTCTACCTGTGGAAACAACACAAATGACCCGCACGCCTGCGGCGCCGCAAGGCACCTCAGCCAGTTTGAGTCCCGATTCAGCATTGCGGTAATCCGCCATGCTGGCATTAGCCCTTTGAGCCGCTGCCAGGTCAGCATAGTCCACTCCGAGGTTTAAAACGGAAACCGCAGGGACAGCCGGACGGGATAGCGCATCAGCCACAACGTTCAGCTTCCCCGCCACATGCCGAATGTCAGACGTGAATGTAGGCGAGGTGTCGCTGTTGCCTGGCAGACCATGGGTCAGTTACTTTATTCAATGCAAATGTGAGCGGCTTGTGCTCCGTGAATGCAGTGAATGCACGGCCCTCGAGGAAGTAACGGAAATGCCTGATTGCTAGATAGAGCGCGAGGAGTTCCCGATTGAAAGCGCTGTACGTAATCTCCGGGGCCCGCAGCTGCCTGCTGAAAAACGGCAGCGGCTGCCAGCGGGTACCTACCCGCTGCTCGAAGACAGCGCCCACCGCGACGTCCGAAGCGTCAATGGTGAGAGCCGTGGGAGCGGATGCCCTCGGGTGTACCAGCATGGTGGTGTTGGCCAGTGCGCTCTTAGCCCCCTCAAAAGCTATACTAGCTTCATTGGACCAAACCAGACCCTTGGGCTTGCCTGCCAGACATTAGGTGCCTAACGTGTTCAACCTGCGAACTGCTGGCCACCAGAGGTAGATGAATATGAACGGCAAACCCCGCCCGACCTGATCCATTAACCTTTGGAACGCTTGAGCGGCGTTCTTCAGGCCAAAAGGCATCCTTAGCCATTCAAAAAGACCGAAAGGGGTGATGGTGGCCGTGTTAGGGACGTCGTCGGGGTGGACCGGGATCTGATTACACCCTCGGACCAGGTCGAGCTTCGAAAAGAAGGTAGCGCCCTCCAAATGAGCCGAGAAATCTTGGATGTTCAGGACTGGGTACCAATCTGCTGTGGTTACCGCATTTAAACGCCTGTAATCACCGCAAGGTCTCCAGCCCCCGGACGCTTTGGGCACCATATGCAGAGGGGAAGCCCAAGGGCTATCCGACCGCCAGACAATCCCCATATCTTCCATAAGCTGGAATTCGTCTTGTGCGATGCGCAGTTTATGAGGCGGGAGGCTGCGCGCGTGGGCGTGAACAGGTGGGCCCTCGGTGGGAATTTGGTGGACCACGCCATGATGAGGTGCAGCCCCGTCGAACTGGGGCATGAGCAACCCTGGGAATTTGGCCAGAAGGGCTGCGAAAGGTTGCAGTATCTCAGCGACCACATCGTGTTGCTGTTGGGGAGTTAATGGTTTGCGCGGCTCGGCAGGGCACAAATCCAGCAACGGGACCATCCGCCTGCCCCGCACATCGACTAACAGGGAGAACGCGTGCAAGAAATCGGCCCCCAATATCGGCTGGGTGACGTCAGCAACGGTGAACTTCCACCTACATGGGTGGGAGTCGAAATTATGTCCAGGGTCCGCGTACCGTAAGTTCGAATGTCGCTCCTGTTAACGGTCGAGAGGACGGGTCCTACCTTACCGACGCGGGTATCTCGGGCGGTCGTCGGCAGGATGCTGGCTATGGCACCGGAGTCAACCAGGAAACGGTGGCTGGAGTGATGACCACGGACGTAGAGGCGTTCGTTCAGGCCGATCGCGTTCACCTCTATGGGCGATCGGCCGAGGCAATTTCCTGAAATGAGCAGGGGCTTCGACATCTTCGGGCTTCCACACCGTAACGGAAGTGGTAATAACACCAACGGTGTCTGATGTACGCTTCTGGCTGCAGCAACGAGTCTTCGGTGCTGACCGAGTCCTGACCTTCTCCATGTCTTCTTGACTGCACCCTAGCCGTGACAGCGGGGCGGGTGAAGGAGCAAACGTCCTGCCGTCTGGTGGTCCATAACTCGTTGGCTCTCTCCGCGAGGTGCTGGGGATCGCTGAAGTAGGCCCCAGCAAGCATTAAACGGACTTCATCCGGCATCTGTTCGAGGAATGCTTGCTCGAACAACAAACATGGTCGATGCCCGTCCATCAGGACCAACATCTTTGCCATAATGGTGGACAGACGCCGGTCGCCGATTCCATCCATGTGAAGGATCTTCGCTGCCCTGTCTCGGCGGCTGAGCCCGAAGGTGTGTAACTGGAAAGCCTTCAAACCCTCGTATTTGGCTATCGCCGGCAGGTCTCTCATGTAAGGCAGCAGCCTCGAAGCACAGTCCTGTGGCAGAGCCACTACCATGTGGAAATACATAATCTCATCTGCTACGATCCTATGCAAATGAAACTGTGCCTCTACATGGGCGAACCAACCTTGTGGATGGATCCGGCCAAAACATGGACATCTTGAAACCCAGTGAGCTTTGCCTCGTGCCGGCCGATTCTGCGGGAACGTAGTCCTCCTGCATGATCCCTGTCTAACGGCGACTAGACAAGTCGGGGTCATTAATTTAGCGGATGCAGAGACGACGACCAAGTTCTTAGAATCATCTTTATTAATAACTGGCTCCTTAATCAACAGGTCTGTGCACACGCGACTGGCCACAACGGTGTTCAGTCGAACAACTGCCGCGCGAAAATGAAACCGCGCGAAAAAAACCCTGCCCCTCCCGGGTCACGTGCCCGCAGCTTCCGATCGCCGGGTTCGATACTTGCGTGCGCCAGTAGGCGCCGCTACATTTTGCCCATTGGACGTGACCTTGCCTGTTTAATTTACATAAGGTTTCACAAGGCAGTTAAAAGCTGAATTAATAAGGTTGATAATATAACTGTATGTCATTGTAATTCTGTATCAGGTATTATTGCAATATCAAACCTCTATCAATCAACATCTTCTCCATTAACTAATAACCATATACACTTAGTTGATATCACCTAGATTAAAATTAGTTGCATTAACTTATAAACAGCATTATTTATTAATAATAGTTAAACAATGTAATTCCTGGCATATTCAAAAGGTAATTGTTAAGGTAAACACATAGCATTTCTAATACCATATCCAAATGCCAAAGGCAGTTAAGGTGATATTACATCTGAGACCACATGCCAGTATTTCAAAGATGAAATAATTATTTCCAAAGGTTGAAAATACATATTTTCTGATTACTCTTTGATCAACATCATTCCTCAGGCTCAAAGCTGCCACACATTCGAAGTGCACTGGGTAAATCATACAATCTACATTTTGATGTTTCAATAATGAGATATAATTATAAAATGGAAATTCTCCTCCAAAACCTGACGCGGTGACAGTGAAATGTTTACATATTCCAGAAGAGATTTACGTCGTGATTTCAAAATTCCCCGTCATCTGAAAGTTTGGTTCATTATTTCCCACGTTTTTTACTAAAATTGTTTTAAAATCAAAGATTAAAAAAAAATCAAACTGAGCTGATGACGTCACAATGCCTTTGCTCTTGGCCACCTGCCTCGTGGCCCAGCCACCCCCACCCCCCGGCTCTTGATTAAAGCAGTTGCTGTCAATGCGCACTCGCACTCTTTTCCACGAGTTACATCACCTCCCCACTCCCCCCTTCTTCAAAAGGCGCAGCAAGAACGAGCAAGTTCTGCAGATCCCAAGGTCACTGGAGGTCACCGGCGCTCACCGGAGGTCACCGGAGGTCTCCGGCGTTCACCAGCACTCACAATGAAGAACTTTCTCACAAGTGAAGTCAGGCCCCACCCCCGCCCCGCCCTCCCGCTGCTAACCGCTCCTATCCTGCTCCTCGCCCCCCCTTGCTACCCGCTCCCCTCTCTCTCCCCCTCCCACCATCTGCCCCCCACCCCACTACCCTCCCTCCCCACCTCCTCTCTCCCCACTCCTCTCTTCCCTCTACTCTCCCTCCCCCCCTCAACCACCCTCTCTCCCCCTCCTCTCTCCCCCTCCTCTCTCTCCCCCCTCCTCTCACTCCCCCTCCTCTCTCTCCCCCTCCCCCCCTCTCTCCCCCTGCTCTCTCTCCCCCTCCACTCTCTCTCCACCCCCAACTCCCCTCCCCCTCTCCCCACCCTCCCCTCCCCTCCCCTCTCCCCTCCTTCTCCACCTCCACTCCCACTTCCCCCGACTCCCCACTCTCTCCCCCTTCCTGCCTCATCTCCCTCTCCCTCTATCCCCTCCTCCTCTCCCCTCTCCTCCCCCTCTCTCCCTTCTCCTCTCCCCCTCCCTCCCCTCTTCTTCCCTCCCCTCTCCCCCCTCTCCCCCCTCTCTCCCCTTCCCCTCTCCATTTCATCCCCATCCCCATCCCCCCCTCCACCCCCCCCCCCCGCAACCACGCATTGAGGGGTCAGGATCCAACTGGTCCCCTTGGTCTAGTATAATATAAAACTCTGATCTTGGATGTTTACTTATGGGAATGTTTGCCTGTTTGAACTTTTTCTTTGATTCACATCTCCTCGAAAATCCGATGCGGTAACGGTGATTTTTTTTCATATTCCGGTAGAGATTTACCTTATGATTTCAAAAATCCCCTCATCTGTATATTTGATTCATTATTTCCAGTTTTTTACTAAAATTGTTCACCAATCTGACATCTTTTTAAAATCTAATGTGCTGAAGCCACCTGGATGACATCACAATGCCTTTGCTCCTCGCGGCCAGCTGCGCAGAGTTTTCAACGCGCAGCCATGAGCTGTGAGTTACGTGGCCCAGCCGCCCAACCCCCAGCTCTGGATTTAAGCCGTTGAACAAGTGATCAAGTCGTGCAGCACGCTCCGCTGGGCTTGTTGAAGTTCTACAACATGCCGGCGGTAGTCGTTATTGCAGCGTGGGCGCGGAGAAGGGCAGTTAAAAAGTGCCCGTCGCGGTCATCACAGGAGACGACCTCCTCTCCGTCTCCCCCACTGATTGTCTGTCATGCTGGTGGGTGCGCTTACCCTCGCGGAAGCGACGATCCGCTGTTCTTCACCTTCCTGAAATCGCTCTGGGCATCGCTCTGCTCCACGCCGGCTGCAGCCTAGCTTGGGCCCGGTGCCTGATGGGGACACTTGTGCTTTACGACTTGGGTAGGTGCTGCCTCTACCCTTTCCCCCTCCCTCTCTACCCCTCGCCAGGGCAGAGAAAGAGAGAGAGAGGGGGGAGGAGAGATGGGAGGTGGAGGGAGGGGGGGGAGGGGTGGAGAGAGAGGTGTGGAGCGGGAGTGGAGAGGGGGGAGGAGAGAGGGGGGATGGAGAGGGAGAAGGAGAGGGGGGAGGAGAGGGGAGAGGAGAGGAGAGGGGGGAGGTTGCCCTTCCTTTCTGCCCCCCTCCCTCTCTGCCCCTCTCCCTGTCTGCCCCCTCTTCCTCTCTGCCCTCCCTTTCTCTCTGCCTCCCCCCTTCCTCTCTACCCCTCCCTCCCTCTCAGCCCCCCTTTCTGTCCCCCTCTCTCTCTGCCCCCTCCCTCTCTAGGTGAGTGGTTGAGTATTGCATTCAGGAACCAGCCCTCCCCTGTGACGCCGACCCCCCCACCCCTCAATCTCTACCAGCCTTCCTCTCCCTCTCTATCCCCTCCCCTCCCTCTTCACCCCCCTCTCTAGCCACACCTGCGCAGTTGGAGTTTATGTGTGAGTGGATAGGGAGGGGGATGGGATAAAAGGAGCGAATGAATAATATTAATATAATATCAAGGGGGGAGTTAGTGTGTGTGTGGGGTGGTTAGTGTGTGTGTGTGTGTGTGTGTGTGTGTAATGCCGAACGCAGCCGACCCCCACCCCCGCAACCGCGCGTTGAGACGGGACCTAACGGGTCCCCCATGGTCTAGGTATATTTAAAAATGGAAATCAATTTCAAAAATCAGATTTCTTGGTATTAATAACATTTCTCACAGATTTGGCCAAATGTTACTTTGGTTGTTCACGCACAACATTCTCTATTCCTTCCCTCTCCATTTTAAAAATTAGATTTGTCAGTTTACGCAAAAGATTGCCAGATTGCAGTGCAGTTACATGATATCCCAGGACATTGTGGCTTCTAGGAATCTCATTTGAAAATTCCTAAATTCCAGCTATTTATAACAATAGCAGTTTGGATTTGGATAGCAGTAGCAGGATCGGTCCGAGTCAGCATGGATTTACGAAGGGGAAATCATGCCTGATTAATCTTCTAGGATTTTATGAGGATGTAACTGGGAAAATGGACAAGGGAGAGCCAGTGGATAATCTGGACTTTCAGAAAGCATTTGATAATGTCCCACATAAGAGATTAGTGCGCAAAATTAGAGAACATGGTATTGTGGGTAAGGTGCTGACATGGATAGAAACTTGGTTGGTAGACATGAAACAAAGAGTAGGAATTAACGGGTCCCTTTCAGAATGGCGGGCAGTAACTAGTGGGGTACCGCAAGGCTCGGTGCTGGGGCCGCAGCTATTTACAATATATATTAATGATTTAGGAAGGGATTAAAGGTAACATTTGGCAAATTTGCAGATGACACAAAGCTGGGTGGCAGTGTGAACTGTGAGGAGGATGCTATGAGAATGCAGGGTGACTTGGACAGGTTGGGTGAGTGGGCAGATGCAGTTTAATGTGGACTAGACTAAGTGGAACCCGTTGGGTCCCAGTCGCACATAAGGGGGAGGGAGTGGTGTGGGGGGGAGGGGTGATGTGGGGGGAGAGGTGATGTGGGGGGAGCGGGTGGTGTGGGGTGGAGGGGTGGTGTGGGTGGAGGTGGGATGCTGTGGAGGTGGGTGGGATGATGGGGGGGGTGTGGGGGTGTGAGGCGAAGGGGAGGGACGGGGAAGGTGTAAAGGGGGGGTGTGGGTGTGCGGGGGGAGAGAGGGGTGTGTGGGAAGTTGGGGGAGGCGGAGGGGGGAAGGGGGAGGGTGGAAGTGGGTAGGAGGGAAGGGGGGGTGTGTGGGGCGGAGGGGGAGGGGGGAAGGTGGGGTGTGGGGCGGGGAGTGGGGTGTGGCGGGAGGGAGGGACTCCACTTAGCTGCCACCTGCCACGGCACCACACAGCGCCTCCCGACTCCACACGGTGGCTTACCCGACTCCACAAAGCAGCTTTCCTGACTGCACACAGCGGCTTTCCCGACTCCACACAGCGGCTTTCCCAACTCCACTCTTGCGGAATCAATCAGCACTAGTTGTGCTCAGCCCCGCCTCCGGGAAATTATTCTCCAGCGGGTGCCTGAAGGGGCGTTACCTTCATGGTGACTGACAGGCGAGAAGACCAAACTGCTGATCTTGTGGTTTTTTAAACCTTCATAACCTTTCTAATACTTCACCGATCGGAACAGAACTTGGTGGCTTGGAGCGGAAGAGAACCGTGAGTAAGGTGGCGATATATCCTAGCGATATAGAGTAATTACAACGCAGGCCAGAAGTGGTCAAGACAAGAGTTTTAGTAATAGTATAGATAAATATGAGATTATCCACTTTGGTGGCAAAAACAGGAAGGCAGATTATTATCTAAATGGTGTCAAGTTGGGAAAAGGGGAAGTACAATTGGATCTGGGATTCCTTGTTCATCAGTCACTGAAATTAAGCATGCAGGTACAGCAGGCAGTGAAGAAAGCAAATGGCATGTTGGCACCTAACGCCAGCGGCTCGACTGCAGTTCGTCTGCCTTTTTTTGTTTTTGTCTAGTTAAATGTAGTTGTCTGTGTTTTTTTAAATATTGTTTTTAATTGTGTATATGTGGGGGCGGGGGGGGGGGAGGGGAAACTTTACAAAATCTCTTCCCTGCACTGGAGACCCGACCTTTTCCCTGTCGGGTCTCCGTTGTCGTTGGGGACTAGCTCCGTGGAGCGGCGTCCGACCGGGACGACCTGGGGGGCTCCAGTCGCGGAGCCTGCAGAGCTGCGGACTTACTGTTGGCCGTCCTCGGAGCGTGAGGAGCGGTGGTGACTCGCTGCTGCGGCCCGACTACGGAGCTCCAGCTGCAGCTGCAGACCCGTGGACTGTGACATCAGGAGCTCGCGGGTCCGGGTGAGAGACCGCTTTCCGGAGCTCCCGCAACGCAAATTCTCCCGCCCGTGTCGCGGGGTTGGAACGACCCGGAGCGGGGCCGTAAATCGCCCGGCGCGGCTTTAATGGCCGTGGGACATTCCAGCGCCCGCCGGGGGCTCCAACTTGGTGACTTTTGGGCCCGGAGCGAGGCCGTATACCGCCCAGCACGGCCTCAACTGCCGTGGGACTTAACATTGCCCGCCTGGGGCTTCAACATCGGGAGAAAAATGGTGCAGGGGAGAGAAAAGACTTTGCCTTCCATCACAGTGAGGAGGAGATTCACTGTGATGGATGTTTTTCTGTAGATTGAATTGTTTGTGTGTCTTGTAGGAATTGTTTTGTTTGTATGGCTGTGGAAATGGAATTTCGTTTGAGCCTCTTTGAGGTGCAAATGACAATAAAATCTAATCAATCAATCAATCAATAACAAGAGGAGTTGAGTATAGGAACAAAGAGGTCCTTCTGCAGTTGTACAGGGCCCTAGTGAGACCACACCTGGAGTATTGTGTGCAGTTTTGGTCTCCAAATTTGAGGAAGGACATTCTTGCTATTGAGGCAGTACAGCATATGTTCACAAGGTTAATTCCCAGGATGGCGGGACTAGAGCTCTTAAAGATAGCGGGGTCAAGGGATGTGGGGAGAAGGCAGGAACGGGGCACTGATTGTGGATGATCAGCCATGATCACATTGAATGGCGGTACTGGCTCGAAGGGCTGAATGGCCTACTCCTGAACCTATTGTCTATTGTCTATAAAAAGGATTGGTCTCTTCACCCCACAGATGCCATTTGATCTATTGAGTTCCTCCAGCAGACTGTTGAGGAAGGAACTGCAGATGCTGGTTCACACCGATGATAGACACAAAATGTAACTCAGCGGGCCAGGATGTAGCTCTGGAGAGATCTCCGCTGAGTCGCTCCAGCATTTTGTGTTTATCTAGACTATTGATCCTTTGATTCATAGTGCTTGGAGTTTTTTAATTCAGTTTTTATGCAGAATGTTAAATGCTGTTTTCATTGAAGGCCAGTCTTGCTATTCAATCAATGTCCTGCAAATCAATGTCAAAGGAGAAGCAGGTTAAATCTGCGAGATTGTGCCTTGGCATGTGTAGCCATCAATTTTAATACGATTGCTGGAATATTATAGTGCTATAACATGGTGACCTGCCTTGACTAAGGTTATGAAATTTCATTTTGCTTTTGGAGGAATCGAAATGGCAACTTTGTGCCACATGAAGTCAATGAACAGGATCCAATTTTCCCTGACACCCCCGAAAACAAGCAGATGTTCTCTAGCATCTTCCAGTTCTCCAACTGTATCAGCGGCACCAATCATCAGACCAACTCACCCGAGTTGGAACAGCAAGAGGATAATCAGGTAGGACATCCTTGATTAGTTTGATTCTTTAATGTCCAGAAAAGGCTTATCGTTGAATCGTTATGTACTTTCACAATATAATGGATGCCATGTATATTCACTTGTGTTCAAGATGTGTCACCGTTGGATTTTGTATCTCCGTTGGTCTTCTAAGTGTACACCTTATAAAAGATTATCCAATTTGCCCAAATTGCCTGTTTCAGATCTCTTTGCCCAAACAGGTTGAGCGTTCATCACATTTAGTTTAATTTAATATTGTTTGGTTTAGAGATACAGCCCAGATACAGGTTATCAATGACCAAACAGCCTGCACTCAGAATATTTGTAGTACTTTTTGCCAAACTGCACAAAAGTTAAATAAGATGCTAATAACTTAGTTTAGTTTAGTTTAGATTAGTTTAGAGACACAATGCGGAACAGGCCCTTTGGCCCATCGAGTCCATGCTGACCAGTCATCCCTGTACACAATCACTATCCTACACACTAGGGACAATTTACAATGTTTACTGAAGCCAATCAACCTGCAAACCCATATGTCTTTGGAGTGTGGCAGGAAACCACAGCACCTGGGGAAAACTAATGCGGTCATGGTGAGAATGTCCGCAGGCTCCCGCGGTTGGAGCTTCCGAGGTCGATCCCCAGCAAGATGCCGCCAGCTCCTCGAAGTTAGGCCGCAGTGCGGACGGAGATACAATACGGAAACAAATCGCATCTATGTCGAGGAAACAGATTAACAAAGTTTCCACCATCTCCCCCACCAACTCCCACATAAAACAAAACTAAAGGTACACTAAAACATACATGTTACAACAAACTAAAAACAACAAAGAAGGAAAAAGATGAGCAGACTGTTGGCGAGGCAACCATCGTATGGCTCCACCTGGTGGAGTACCCCGTTCCTGCTTTCTCCCAATTTCCCTTGATTACGTTAGTCCTAAGAACTATATCTAACTCTCTCTTGAATACATCTCCCTACATCTTAGTTCATGCAGGTTGTACTGATTTTGTTCCCTGAATCCATGGAGAGCTTCATTTTCTGATTCTCGGCTTGTACACGCTAGAATTTAGAAGATTGAAAGGGGATCTTATAGAAACTTACAAAATTCTTAAGGGGTTGGACAGGCTAGATGCAGGAAGATTATACCCGATGTTGGGGAAGTCCAGAACAAGGGGTCACAGTTTAAGGATAAGGGGGAAGTCTTAGGACCGAGATGAGAAAATCATTTTTCACACAGAGAGTGGTGAATCTGTGGAATTCTCTGCCACAGAAGGTAGTTGAGGCCAGTTCATTGGCTATATTTAAGAGGGAGTTAGATGTGGCCCTTGTGGCCAAAGGGATCAGGGGGTATGGAGAGAAGGCAGGTTCAAGATACTGAGTTGGATGATCAGCCATGATCATATTGAATGGCGGTGCAGGCTTCAAGGGCCGAATGGCCTACTCCTGTACCTATTGTCTATGTTTCTATGTTTCTATGATAAATTATGATAATGGCACAGAACATTGAGAAATCTTCAATGGCATCCCCATTCTGATCTTGTGATGGGTTTTATTTCATTAGAGATACAGCAGGCCCTTCGGCTCACCAAGTCCACATCGACTATTGATGACAAGTTCACAGAAATTTACTGTTATTCCATTTATACATCCACTACTTACACACTAGCGACAATTTACAGAGACCAATTAACCTACAAACCCGCACGTCTTTGGGATGTGGGAGGAAACTGGAGCACCCGGAGGAAACCCATGCTGTTACAAGGAGTACCTACAACGTCCACACAGACTACACCCGAGGTCAGGATTGAACCTGGGTCTCGTGCACTGGGAAGCAGCAAATATGCCAGCTGTGTCACTGTGCCACTTTTCTCTCTTACCTTGGGGATTTCTAACTTTAGTTGTTCACCTTATGTTCAACTCCTTTCCGCTTGATAAAATAGCTGAGGACTGTTGGCCAAGAACCTTGCCCTATAGAACTCTTGCCGTGATAACCTGGAGCTGAGACGATTGACTATCACTTAACTTTGAACTGGGTATGAAACCAATCATTGAACATAGAACATACCACATAGAACAGGACAGTACCAGAACAGGTCTTTCAGCCCGCAATGTTTGTGCCAAACATGAAGCCAAGACCAACTCGTATCTGCCTGCATATAATCCATATCCCTCCCTTCTCAGCCAAGTACTGCAGTATACATCCCAATCAATGAGAGATTCCCTCGTTCATTTACATTGATTTCAGTTTCACCATAGGTCCAGAAGGCCGCTCTTGGCTCTTTTGTAAATGTTTAGTCCAAGGCTGGGGCTGAGTGCCCTTATTGGAACCTGGACTGATTGTTGGTGAGTAGATAGTGGTGAGTAGGTGCCACTTGACTGCAGTGTTGACTGACTCCTTCTATCACGTTGTTGGAGAGTAGACTGAATGCTTTGTTGGGTGGATTGCAATGTGGCAGCGACACTGATGCGGTTTGTATAGACACCGCACAAGTTCTGCGCATACCTTCAGCTCCGTAGCTGGGAGGTTGTCTCTTCCCATGTGCCCAGTGTTCTCAACCATTTCTTGATGTCACATGGAGTGAACTAAATAATAAGAAGAGCTGGTGTTTGTGACACTGGAGATCTTGGTAGGCGACCAAGATAATCATCGACTTGACCCCTCTGGCTGAGAATGACAACGAATGCTTTAACCTTTGACCGGCCTCCACCATCAATGAGTTGTTCTTGGCAGAAGACTGGGTAAACTAGATGCTGGTCTGTGAACTTTTCTCTCTTACCTTGGGGATTTCTAACTTTAGTTGTTCACCTTATGTTCAACTCCTTTCCGCTTGAAGGCATTTTTATTTCCTTGTAACTTTTCTATCTTGTTTCATCAAGCTTTCGACCTTTACAGAGAGGGAGAGGAGAGAAAACAAGTGTGGTTGCAGAGGTTCCTAGCAGGCTGTGGCCTGTGGCAGGAGCTGGCCCCTGCTTATTCCCCACAACCGCGGTCAATAGGGGAGAAGCCGCCAACCAGGCCCAGCTCTTCCCCGGAGACCAGAGGCTGGGAGCACGGAGCCGGCAATAACAACAGGCGTGACAGGTGAGGAGCAAAGCCAGTAGGAGAGGGAAACGAGGAATGGCCTCCTGTTGCCAAGGTCGACTGCAAGAAGTGAACCCGGGGCACAAACATGGACGGTCAAGGAGAGGGACGTTGGTTCGGATTTGATCCACATGCCCAAGAAAGGCGAAGGTTGGAGGCCAGCAGCAGCCTGTGGCTTGCCTGGAACAGGCACCACTCATAAGTACAAGAGCACAGACTGAACTTTGAAAATGGCACCAATACATGATGCGTCTTGCCTATGGGCTCAGTGGACTATTTCTGTACACTTTGGTGATCGGGATGTGCTTAGGTATGGCAACACTCTACTGGACTGTTTGTAAGAAAATAATGTCACTGTGCATTTGCACCTGTGACACTAAAGCACCATTGAACCATACAAGCATTTTCAGTAGAGTGTCTATTTCATGTCAGATTACATAAGTGGAGAGGATTCCCCACCACAGTTCTACAATTGATTCCTGGAAAAGAAATTCAAAGGCCTGCTCAATGGGGCAGGTATGAAAAATAATCTGGTGCTTGGAGATGGATCCTAATTATGTCCTTTCAAGATAAGGGCATCTCATGGTGCAGTGATAGAGCCACTGCCTCACAGAGCCTGAGACCCAGGTTTGATCCTGAGGTCCGGTGCTATCTGTGCGGAAGTAGCACGTTCTCCCTGTTACCGCGTGAATTTCCTCCAGGTGCTCTGGTTTCCCCCAACATCTCATTAATGTATGGGCTTGTAGGTTGATTGGTCTCTGCAAAATTGTCTCCAGTGTGTATAGAGTGGATGCGTAAGTGAGATAACATAGAACCAGTGTGAATGGGTGATCGATGGTCGGCATGGACTCGGCAGTGGAAGGACCTGTTCCCATGCTATACCTTTCAGTAAATCAATCAATCAGTGAGTCTTCAGTAAAATCTTTCTCCACACTGGGCATGAATTCCTATTTCAGAAGACATGGGATATGTATGAAGGTAATGCACACAACACAATGACTTGCACATTGGGAGCGGCACTGTAGTGCAGCAGTAGATTTGCTGCCTTACTGTGCCAGAGACCTGGGTTCGACCCTGACTGCAGATGCTGTTTGTACAGAGCTTGTACATTCTACCTGTGACCGTGTGTATTTTCTCCACGTTCTCCGATTTCCTGCCACACTCCAAGGACATACAGATTTGTAGGTTGTGTCGGAAAGAACTGCAGATGCTGGTTTACACCGAAGATGGACATAAAATGCTGGAGTACTCTGTCCCGCTGAGTTACTCCAGCATTTTGTGTCTACCAGGTTTGTAGGTTAATTGGCTTCAGTAAAATTGTAAATTGTGCAGGATAGTGTTAGTGTACGGGGTGATCGTTGGTCAGCGCAGACTCGGTGGATTGAAGGGTCTGTTTCCGTGCTGCCTCCCCAAAGTCTAAGCAAAATCTCAACTGTGGTGTTATCCGCTGTAACTTTGTACTTGCACGGCTCTCAGTGTAACCTGTGCTCACAGCAGGAGGTGAGTGGACAGCGAGTGACCTTTGCCCCCTAGAATGCATCTACCCAGGCCAGTTCTGGCCACTGAAAATATTTGCCAGTGCAGTCTCACACAGAATTAAGGAGTCAAGTACACTTTCCAGACACATGGCATTGCCCAAAGGGAAATCTTTCTAATAATGTGTAATGACTTGTGCATTGGGCACATGGGGGAGCAGAAACCTTTCCTGTTCCTAAAAACATCCAAGACATTTGGCTACATGAGTAGTCTGTGGCCGACTCCAATGTCAAAGAGTTCTCCTGTTACTGAATCAACGCAGATGGAATGCAATGTCTGGTGACCTCTCTGATGCTGTAGTGAGACACGATTGAGACCATGTGTTACTTCTTGGTAAGATCCATTGAGATTGGGGCGACCCTGTGGTGCAGCGGTGGAGTTGTTGCCTTACACCGCCAGAGACCTGGGTTTAATCCTGACTACGGGTGCTGTCTGAATGGTTTGTGATTGTGTGGATTTTCTCCAGGTGCTCTGGTTTACTCCCACACTCCAAAGACAGACAGGATTGCAGAATAATTGGATTTGGTAAAAACATCGTAACATTGTCCCCAGTTTGTAGGATAGTGTTAGTGTGCGGGGATTGCTGGTTGGTACGGACTCGGTGGACCAAAGGAACCTGGTCAGCCCTACCGCTCCATCCACCAGCGGTTCCTCGAGCCCAGGTATGCCTTTCTCCGGTCGATCCTCCCGGTCCCAGGTCTGTCGGCCCGCGGGCTCCCAGCCAGGCTCTGTGTGAAGCGCACCGGCGTGGTCTCCCTGAACCTCCCTGAACCCCCGCCTGCTGGCGTGGGAGCCGCTACCGGCCCTCAACTCACCTGCAGTCCCTGCAAAAGTGGCCCTGATCAATGCGAGATCAGGGCCACTTTTCAGTCAACCAGCAGCAGCAGTAGCAACTCGCTAGCTGAGGAGCTTAACCACTTTTTCGCCATTTTGAGCTGAATGAGGCGGAGCCTGCGCCTGCAGCCGCATCCAGCACTGACGACCTGTCACTCACTGTGAGCACAGAGGATGTCAGGAGAGCACTCTGCAGCATTAACCCCAGGAAGCTGCTGGCCCAGATGGCATCCCAGGGAGAGTACTTGCATACAGAGGCAACAGGTCAACAGAGGACGCCATCAACATAGCTTTACATTCTGCACTGACTCACCTGGAGCGCCCCGGCTCATATGTGAGGATGTTGTTTGTGGATTTCACTTCTGCATTCAATACCATCATCCCAGCAGAATGGTGGACAAACTGTTTGTCCTGGGTGTAAATGCCAACACATGCAGATGGATCAAGGACTTCTTAACAGATCGCCCACAGACTGTCAGGATGGGGTCCAATCACTCCCCAGTCCTGATGCTCAGCACAGGAGCGCCACAAGGCTGTGTGCTGAGTCCTATTCTCTGCACAATATACACCCATGACAGCACACCAACACACAGCACAAACCGGATCATTAAGTTTGCAGATGACACGACTGTGGTGGGGCTGATAAATAACAACGAAGAGTCTGCCTACAGAGATGAAGTCCAAAAGCTGACTGTCTGGTGCACTAACAATAACCTGGTACTCAACCCAACCAAACCAAAGAACTGGTTATTAACTTCAGGAGGAGGAGAGAGGAACCTGCTCCTCTTTACATCAAAGGATACATGGTGGAGAGAAGCACTGACTTTAAGTTCCTGGGTACATACATCTCCCAGAACCTCACATGGACAGTCAACACCATCACTCTCATAAAGAACTCACAGCAGCGGCTATATTTCCTGAGGACTCTGCGGAGAGCAAACGTGTCACAGCAGCTGCTGCTGTCCTTCTACCGGTGCGCCGTGGAAAGCATCCTCTCCTATGGCATCCTGGTGTGGTTTGCTAGCTGCACTGTGGCTGGAAGGAAGGCGATACAGAGAGTTATTAAAGCAGCACAGAGGATCACAAACGCTCGACTACCCTCCCTGGAAGACATTTACAGGGCCCGATGTTTACGTCGGGTCACAAACATCACACAGGACTCATCCCACCCTGCCAACCACCTTTTCACTCTGCTGCCTTCTGGGAGGTGATACAGGTCTCTGAAGGCCCGCACTTGTAGACTAATTAACAGTTTCTACCCATGTGCCATTAAAGAACTAAACTCAAATAGATAACACTGGGGGCAACACAACACAATTCGTGGTGCAATATAAAAAAATGTCTGCTGGAGTGTGCAATATAATGTGCAATATTTCTACTATCTATTTACTTCTTTTATTTATTGATCTTGCCGGTAAATGTGAGAGTTAATGGTTGATTGTGTTGATTTTGTTCTTTTAAATCTGTTTATCCTGTGCCTTTTATTGTATACCACTGAAGGAAATGCACTGACATTTCGTTGTACAGTTGCTGTGCAATGACAATAAAACATATTCTATTCTATTCTATTCTAATGCCTTCAATGTCTCCTTTAGCTCCCCTGCTCAATCGTGCAGAAGGCCCTTTACGAGAAGGTAGACGAGGTGCGGATGCTCAACCAGAAAGTGAAGTCTCTGGAGAAGTCCATCAGCCATCTGCGTGAGAAGGTGAAGGGAACTAAACGCTCACTCAGGCAGGTGAAGAAAGAAAGCTCATGAACAGCAGCAGAACAAGGAAACAGGAAAGTTGAACACACTGGCAAACCGATCCTGAAACCACTGAAGAAACCAGTCAACCACAATCTGTAACGTTGCAGACTCACTGGTTGTAACGGTCTGTAAATTAGAGTTGAAATGTTTCCATGCATTACACATGGAAACACATGGAAACTACCTACACTTTAACAGCAATCTATTCTCAGTAACATTGTAGTTGTGTGAACTAGAAAAATATAGTTGTATAGCTTGGCTTTAATATTTGCATTATATTTCTCAGTCAATTTAAGTTTATTTTCTGTTTGTAGCAAGAGTAATTGAGTTTAGATAGAAGCAAGTTGAAACAGGCATGGGACCCAATGCAGAAAACTGGTGGAAACTTCCCTGCAGTGATTGGCAAGTTGGCAAAACTTTTGCAAGATTCCACAGGGAAACAATGTTGACGTGGAAAATAGAACAAACTGTACCAGGGCAGGAATTCATGATGTATTGGGAGGAAACATTTATTAGTAAGAGCAGCTTTTACACAGTCCTGTCTACACTTTACTGACCAGTTCAGCATTTAAAGCTAAACTAAATGGTTTGTTAAATTTATTCTCTAGCTCCGTCATTGATGGGCTCATTTCATTGGAAGTTGAACCAAATCAATCAGTTTGGTTCATTCTTTGGAAACATTTTAAATTCATGGATAAAAGCAGACTAATGATATTTAAAACGCAGAAATTGCGGATGAGGGACAATAGCATATCTTGTACTCACTTTAGTTTTCTTGTAGTGATAGTGATAGAGATACTGCACGGAAACATGCCCTTCGGCCCACCGAGTACATACTGAACATCAACCACCCAATTACTAATCTTACATTAATCCCTTGTTATATTCTCATTAATTCCCGATTCAAAATTCGGTACAATGAATAGATAAGATTGTCACCTTTTGATTACTCTGTAATGGATATCATCTTAACTATTATTCCGTTGGTATGTCCCATTTGCGTAATGCTCATAAAAAATATTTGTTTCTCTCTTTTTCCTCTTTCTCTTTCTCCTTCTTTTCTAGGGTCTATTTCTTAATTCTTTTTCTTTTGTTTTTAATTTTGTTCTTATAGGGTCTTCGTCCTTTTTTGTTGTCACATTTTCTACACTCTCACTTTTTCCTTCACTTCTTTCTTTCAATCTTATCCTTTCCTTTTACTAGTGTAAAAAACAAATGGAGTACATTAATTGTAAGAAGACATAAGTGACGAGTACTAATGTATGTGGTTGTAATGTAATGTACTTCTAATAAATAAAAAATAAAAATAAAAAATAAAAACTATTATTCCCTGTACAACTCCATATTGTAAAACTAAGACTAAAATGTTCTAATGATAAAACAGTCTGGAAAGCTCATTAAACAGGTGAAAACACCTCAAGCCTTTCATTAATACTGAGTCCATTGCTAATTATGCTGTAATTTGGTTTAACTGCATTGAAAGATTTCACGGATTGCCGGAGTAGCTCAGGGGGTCAGGCGGCATCTCAGGAGAACATGGATAGGTGACGTTCCAGAACTGAAACATCGCCTGTCCATGTTCGCCTGAGATGTTACCTGACCCACTCAGCTACTCCAGCACTCTGTCTTTTTAGCAAACTAGCACCTGCAGTTTCTTGTTTCTTAATTTAAAGATTTTGTATCCAAATATAAATGGTTAAATTGAATCACCATCACCAGCAATCCATTTTATAAAGTCAGTGTTCAGACATCCAGGACCACTTTCCAATAGGAGTTTGCAATGCTTTTTATCACAATTTCTTTTGTTTAGCTGGAATAGACTGTGCATTCTTTCTGTGTGGGATGGTTTGTGAATATTGCTTCATGCCATGATTAACCAATAAATATATAATTTCTGTAGAGAGAAGGTGTACCACTCATTAAACTCAGTAACTTGTGAGAAGAGTGTTATATTTCATTTGTGTGAGAATTTTGTTTGATTTCCTGAATTCTTAATAATGTTTTTTTGCACGTATTTTGCACAGGTTTAGAAATATTACACAACATGATCTCTGTCGAAATGTTCTAACATTTATTTTCTGGTATTTTGCTTTCAAAATTCACTCTCTTTAGATTCATTATTACAAATTGAATGGAGAATATTGGCGTGGGGAAGGTTCAAACTGTGGTACGGTTTTAGCCACATCTAGAACAGTAAGATTCTCATTCGTCACACCATAAGCCCCTGCATCATAAAGAAGTGATATGTGGAGGGGGAGGGGGGGGGGCTGTCCACAAGTGACGAAGACAAACCCAGTGCTTTGGTAACATTCAGGGGGGAAGATTTATAGTTCATGTTCATAAATTCTAGGAGCAGAGTTGGGCCATTCATCTCATCAACTCCACTCCGCCATTCAATTATGGCTGATCGATCTTGCTCTCTCAACCCTATTATCCTGCCTTCACCCATAACCCCTGACAACCTAACAAATCAAGTAATAGTAATCAAGCTGAATAGAAAACTGAGGGTAATTTTATTTTACACAGAGGGTGGTGCGTATATGGAACAAGCTGCCAGAGGAGGTAGTTGAGGCAAGTACTATAATAATATTTCATAGACACTTGGATAAGGTACAATGATAGGAAAGGTTTAGAGGGATATAGTGCAAATGCTGGCAGGTGGGACCAGCATAGATGGGGCATTTTGGTCAGCATGGACAAGTTGGGCCAAAGGGCCTGCTTCCATGCTGTATGACTCTATAACTCCAACTCTTTCTGTTTCACATCCTGCATACTGCATGCCATTCACGTGAGGAGGTGTGTGCCGGAAGGCAGGATGAAATGGGATGGGATGGGCTCAGGTAGAATCATCCAAATGGAATATAAAGTTTAAGGTTGTGGATGCCCACACACTTTCACCTCATCATGTCTAGGAAATATTCCTCCAATAGTTGGATAAATTATCTTCTCATATGTGTGTATAATATGCAAAACAAGGAATTTCACTCTGGCATGTCACATGTGATAATAAAGTATCAATCAATCAATCAATTAATGTCTGTGTTGATTCATTAGCACTCTCCTGGTTAATGCCAAGCGACCATACGTCTGACCAATAAACTTGCATCCCAAACAAAACCTAGTAAGTTTCTATTCGTCACATTACATGATTGTCATAAGGTCATAAGTAATAGGAGTAGAATTAGACCATTCGGCCCATCATGTCTACTCCACCATTCAATCATGGCTGATCTATCTCTACCTCCTAACCACATTCTCCTGCCTTCTGCCCATAGCCCCTCACACCCGTACTAATCAAGAATCTATCTATCTATCTTTGACTAAAATATCCACTGATGGCCTCCACAGCCTTCTGTAGCAACAAAATACCACAGATTCACCACCCTCTGACTAAAGATTTGGCTGCAAATTATGTCTCACATCCTTCGATAATTTGAATAAACAATCTGACTCTCCTATGTTTATAACTTACTTGTGTAAGACTTCAGAAGGATATCACCCGTTCCTTCTCTCCAGAGATACTGCCTGTCCTGCTGAGTTACTCCAGCATTTTGTGCCCACCAAGGATCTGTAGATGCTGGTTTACAACAAAGATAGGCACAAAAAGCTGGAGTAACGCAGCGGGTCAGGTAGCATTTCTGGAGAAAATGGTCTCGACTCAAAATGTCACCTATTCCTTTATCCAGAGATGCTGTCTGACCCACTGAGTTACTACAACTTTTTGTGTCTATCTTTTATAACTTGCCTAGCAGTCTCACATTCCGGTTGTACCAGTCAAGAAGAAAAGATAATCCAGAATGTAACTTGCTAACAAAGATGCCAGCAATGGAAATATAGTTACTAAAACAGGAATATAATTTGTGGTTAGTACCTTGCATAGAAAACATAGAAACATAGAAATTCAACATGATCATGGTTGATCATCCAAAATCTGTACCCCGTTCTGGCGTTTTCCTTATTTCCCTTGATTCCCTTAGCCCTAAGAGTTAAATCTAACTCTCTTGAAATTGTGAATTGGCCTCCACTGCCTTCTGTGGCAGAGAATTCCACAGATTCACAACTCTCTGGGTGAAGAAGGTTTTCCTCCTCTCAGTCCTAAATGGCCTCCTCCTTATTCTTAGGTAGACAAAAATGCTGGAAAAACTTAGCGGGTGAGGCAGCATCTATGGAGCGAAGGAATAGGTGACATTTCGGGTCGAGACCCTTCTTCAGACTGATGTGGGGGTGGGGAAGTGGGGGGGGGGGACGGGAAGAAAAAAGGAAGAGACAGAGACAGTAGGCTGTGGGAGAGCTGGGAAGGGGAGGGGAAGGAGGGAGCAAGCAAGGACTACCTAAAATTGGAAAATTCAATGTTCATACCACTGGGGTAAAACAACCAAGTGAAATATGAGGTGCTGCTCCTCCAATTTGCGGTGCGACTCACTCTGGCCATGGAGGAGGCCCAGGACAGAAAGGTCAGATTCGGAAAGGGAGGGGGAGTTGAAGTGCTGAACCACCAGGAGATCAGGTTGGTTAATGCGAACTGAGCAGAGGTGTTGGGCGAAGCGATCGACAAACCTGCACTTGGTCTCACCGATGTAGAGCAGTTGACACCTGGAAAAGCAGATTCAATAGATGAGGTTGGAGGAGGTGCAGGTGAACCTCTGCCTCACCTGGAACGACTGCTTGGGTCCTTGGAAGGAGTCGAGGGGGAGGTAAAACGACAAGTGTAGCATTTCCTGCGGTTGCAAGGGAAAGTACCATGGGAGGGGGTGGTTTGGGTGAGAAGGGACGAATTGACCAGGGTGTTACAGAGGGAGCGGTCTCTGCAGAAAGCTGAAAGGGGAGGAGATGGGAAGATGTGGCCAGTGGTGGGATCCCGTTGGAGGTGGCAAAAATGTCGGAGGATTATCTGATGTATGTGACGGCTGGTAGGGTGGAAGGTAAGGACATGGGGGACTCTGTACTCATTATGAGTGGGGGAATGGGGAGTGAGAGCGGAGCTACGGGATATAGAGGAGACCCTGGTGAGAGCCTCATTTATAGTCGAATAGGGAACCCCCATTCCCTAAAGAATGAGAACATCTCCGATGCCCTGGTTTGGAACACCTCATCCTGGGTGCAGTTGCGGCGTAGACGGAGGAATTGGGAGTAGAGGATCTGTAAGAGTCCTTACAGGAAGAAGGGTGGGAAGAAGTGTAGTCCAGATAGCCATGGGAGTCAGTGGGTTTGTAGTAGATGTCTATCAGTATTCTGTTACCTCGATGGAGATAGTGAGGTCTAGAAACGGTAGGGAGATGTCAGAAATGGTCCAGGTGAATTTGAGTGCCGGATGGAAGTTAGTGGTGAAATGGATGAAGTCAGTGAGTTCTGCATGAGTGCAGGAGGTAGCACCAATGCAGTTGTCAATGTAGCAGAGGTAGAGTTTGGGGATAGGGCCACAAACAAGGATTGTTCGACGTACCCTACAAAGAGGCAGGCATAGCTTGGGCCCATGCGCGTGCCAATAGCTACGCCTTGGATTTGGAGGAATTGGGAGGAGCCAAAGGAAAAGTTGTTGAGGGTAAGCACCAGCTCCGCTAGGCAGAGGAGAGGATTAGTAGACGGGGATTGGTTCGTTATGCGGTCGAGGATGAACCAGAGGGCTTTAAGACCCTCCTGGTGGGGGAGGTGTAGAGTGACTGGACGTCCATGGTGAAGATGAGGGAGTGGGGGCCTCGAAAACGGAAGTCATGGAGGAGATGAAGAGCGTGTGAGGTTTCTTGAACATAGGTAGGGAGGGATTTAACCAGGGGGGATTTGATGGAATCGAGGTATGTGGAAATAAGTTCGGTGGGACAAGAACAAGCAGAAACAATGGGTCTACCAGGAGAGTAAGGATTGTGGATTTTGGGGAGAAGGTAAAATTGGGCCGTGCGGGGCTGGGGAACGATGAGGTTGAAGGCTTGGGAGGGCATGGAGCCAGAAGCGATGAAGCCAGTGATGGTGTTTGAGATAATGAGAGTTGGCGGCAGGCCTCAGACCGGTAGAGATCAGCACGTCAGACTACCACGACACCTCCCATGTCGGCAGGTTTGATCACACAGTTGGGGTTGTTGCAGAGTGAGTGGAGGGCTGTACGTTCAGGAGGGGAGAGGTTAGAGTGAGAAAGAGGATTGGAAAAGTTGAGGTGGTTGATGTCTAAAGCAGGTAGATGGCCATGAGGGGGAGTTCAAGAGGAGGGGATCCGTTGGAGACGGGAAAAGCGGTCATCACTAGGGGGTGAGGACTCCTTCCCGTTGGAAAACACTTGGATGCGGCAGCGACAGAACAAGAGCTCCACATCGTGGCGGGCACGGAACTCAATGAGGTGGGGATGGAGGGGGACAAAGATGGGCCTCTGCTGAGGACAGACAGTTTGGTAACCTCCTTATTCTTAAACTGTGACCCCTGGTTCTGGATTCCCCCAATATTGGGAACATTTTTCCTGCATCTACCCTGTCCAATCCTCTAAGAATTTTATATGTTTCTCTAAGATACCCTCTCATCCTTCTAAATTCCAGCAAATACAAGCCCATTCGATCCATTCTTTCATCATATGTCCGTCCCGCCATTCAGGGAATTAACCTTGTGAACTTATTCTGCACTCTCTCAATCGCAATAATGTCCTTCCTCAAATTAGGAGCCCAAAATTGCACACAATACACCAGGTGCGGTCTCACCAGGGCCCTGTACAACTGCAGTAGGACCTCCTTGCTCCTAAACTCAAATCTGCCTGCTGTTCCTGCATGCTTACTTTCAGTGATTGATGTACAAGCACACCAGGTCTCGTTGCACCTCCCCTTCTCCTAATCTGACGCCATTCAGATAATAATCTGCCTTCCTGTTCTTGTCACCAATGTGGATAACCTCACATTTATCCACATTATACTGCATCTGCCATGCTTCTGCCCACTCACCCAACCTACCTGCAGCCTCATAGCATGTGTTCTGTTAGTCTGTGTTCAAGATGGCGGTCGGAGGGGAGAGTGGACGCTGGCGTTAAATTGCCGCTGCTCTCTCCTCAAATTGTGCTTCTGATTTTCTTTTTTTTGTGTTTTTGGAACGAATTCTGTCCCTGATTTATGTATTGGTCTTTATAACCAATTTTTTTTAAATTCTGATTATATGTTTTCTATAAATCTCTGTATGGTGTCCTTGAGACCTCGGTATAAGGCGCCCGTAAATAAAATCCATTATTATTATTATTACTCGCAGCTCACACTGCACCCTGCTTTGTGTCATCCGCAAACTTAGAGATGTTACATTTAATTCCCTTGACTAAATCGTTAATATATATTGTAAACAACTGTGGTCCCAGCACCGAGACCTGCGGCACTCCACTAGTCACTGCCTGCCATCCTGAAAAGGACCCGTTAATTCCTACTCTTTGCTTCCTGTCTGCCAACCAGTTCTCTATCCATATCAATACCCTACCCTCAATACCATGTGCTCCAATTTTGCACACTAAATGCTTTTTGACAGTCAAGATACACCACATCCACTGGCTCTCCCTTATCCATTCTGCTTGTTACATCCTCAAAAAATTCCAAAAGATTAGTCAAGCATAATTTCACCTTCATAAATCCATGCTGACTTTGATCGATCCCGCCACTGCTTTCCAAATGGCAGCTATAACATCTCTAATAATCGACTCCAGCAACTTCCCCACGACCAATGTAAGTGGGCTAACTGGTCTATAAATCGCCATTTTCTCTCTCCCTCCTTTCTTAAAAAGTGGAGTTTTTTTAACTACCCTCTAGTTACTAAAACAGGAATATAATTTGTGGTTAGTACCATGCATGTCTAGTGATAAAAATGTTACATTGAAACTGTTATCTGCTTGTATAACAATCATTTTGGAATCATGCCAGAATGCCAATGTGTGTGTGCAAGAAATGGTTGGGCTGCCATTTTATAAGCCTGTTTTAAAGATTTCTCAGGCCCATAACAATTGAATGAAACTTATATGCAGTTTCCAAACCACATGTGTCTCTTATTTGCCATTCAGTTTGAGTTATGATCTATCTTTTCAATAAATCCCTTTTCTGAATTTTGTATAATAATAAAAAGGTGTTCAAACCACTGAAAGATTTATTTGACAAAAAAGTGAACTTCAGATTCTGGCCTTCTTTTGTTCGTCCTCTGAGACCTTTATAAGCATTCTGCTACTATTCCATCACTTAGTTCACAAATGTGAGCATAAGGAGATTTAGTGATCATTCTGATCCAAACAGGTATGTAACGCTATTAAAGTAGCAGTTAAAATATCTACTATTGTATGATCTGTAAAATATAGATATTTTTCTGCTCAGAAAATATATTATTTTACAGAACGGGTATTGACAAGAAGGCAATGAATCATTTCATTTAATAATAAATTAAATTCTTAATGGACCATGGGTTTACATTATGATAATTTGATATTTCTCCTTTACACAGTCAGAAGGCAATGATCAACTTTGATATGAGGAGGAATTCCTTTAACCAGAGGGTGGTGAATCTGCGGAATTCATTGTCGCAGACAGCTGTGGAGGCCAAGTCACTGGGTATTTTTAAAGCGTATATTGATGGGTTCTTGATAAGTAAGGACGTCAAAGGTTGTGGGGAGAAGGCAGGAGAATGGGATTGAGGGGGGAAAGTAGATCAGCCATGATCAAATGGTGGTGCAGACTCGATGGGCGCAATGGCCTAGTTTTGCTCCTTCGTCTTATGATCTCATGGTCTCATGGACCAGCACAAAGAAACATTGTTTTGTCTTGGTCTTGTCTTGACCATGCATATTACCAGACACCTCAGAATGTGTAAGAAGGAACTGCGGATGCTGATTTTAAGCGAAGATAGACAAAAAGCTGGAGTAACAGCAGGACAGGCAGCATCTCTGGAGAGAAGGAATGGGTGATGTTTCGGGTTGAGACCAGGATTAAAAAGGGTCTCGACCCGAAATGGCACCAATTTATTCTCTCCAGTGATGCCGCCTGTCCCACTGAGTTACTCCAGCTTTTTGTGTCTAACCTCAGAATGTAACTATCTGTGTCAAAGGTTCACCTCTATAAACTGAATGAGAAGTGAAAATGGAGACAAAGCTTCAAACGAGCAAGAGCAGATAATCTAAGATGATGGTTCTGTGATACCAAAGCCATAATATGATAAGGGTACATAAAGGGGTTGAGTCTGTAGGAGCATATTGATAGGTGACCTATTTCATCAATTAGTTTAGAAGAGATAATGGAGAGGAGGAATGACAAGCATTTGTTTTGGCGAGAAGCAGAACTGTTGACAGGTTATAATGCGGAGAATTGCACGCTATATTCATATATTTAAAACAGAAATATTGATAGCAGGTACCTTCCTTGAAAAGGTGACATGGTTCATTGTTGTTTTAGCACCTATGTATTAGTTATTGAATATTGTCAACAATTGTATCTTTTATTTGCCATTCTGTTTGAGATTACATATCCATGCGATCAGTTCCATTTTATTGACTTTTTTACACAATAATAAAAAGAAGCTTGAATCACTGAGATTTATTTGATAAAAGGATTAACTTCGGATCCTGGCCTTTTTTTGTCAGTCTTCAAAGAATAAACAATACCATGAGATTCATGCATCTCATAGACCACAGAACAGCAAAGGACTGTTCACACTCATGAATAATATGCTGAACATAATAATGATGTGCTTCAACTTATAATAATGTGCTGAACATGATGCCAAGACAAATCAATTTCATCTTCCTTCATATGTTCCTTATCTCTCCCTACGCTGCAAATACATGTGTATCTAAAGCCTCTAAAATGGCCTGATATTCATGTTCCTATCTGAAAGCCTCCTAATCTCCTTCCTGATAACAACCCATTCGGACTTTATTCAAGCTCCACACGATGTTTTAAATGTAAAATAAAACTGCGCTTTTGTTTTCTTTTGGCCTGCTGGCTGTGAGAATACCTTAATGGCCGCTTAATCAGCCTGATGATGCCTGAACCACTAGGCCCCACTGATCCCCTGAGACAGCAGGGAGCAACCAGAAAAGGAGAAGCCCACACTGCAGTGAGCACAGGTCTTTGTGTAAAGCTTTCCTTGAGCTTTCCCTCTGTGCTGAGCACTGTCGCTGCACCCTTCCCTTGCATCCAGATCATGCTGGTGCCTGCCCAGGCTCCCAGCGTCTCCACACGACACCATCACCTATTCATTTTCTCCAGAGATGCTGCTTGACCCGCTGAGTTACTCCAGTATTTTGTGCCTCTCTTTAGTTTAAACCGGCATCTGCAGTTTCTTCCTGCACTTTCCACCTTAACCTGGTGGCACCACTGGGATTTAGCACCCATGCAACTCACAGCATTACTGCATTGGTCGCTCCAGGTGCTGCAATGGGCCTTGAGTGACACCTAGGCTGCAGTTTGGTGGAAGTATATTTCCACCCACAGACCAGCTCATAGAGAGTCATAAAGAAATAGTCATAAAGTTTGGAAACAGGCCCTTTGGCCCAACCTGCCCACAATGATCAACACTAGTCCCACCTGTCCCTGCCTGGTCCATATCCCTCTAAACCCGTCCTATCCAAGTACCAATCCAAATGTCTCTTAAACGTAATTATAGTACTTGCCTTAACTACCTGCTTCGGCAGCTCATTCCATATACCCACCACACTTTGTGTAAATAGACACAAAATGCTGGAGTAACTCAGCAGGACAAGCAGAATATCTGGAGAAAAGGAATCGGTGATGTTTCGGGTCAAGACCCTTCTTCTGTCTGAGAGTCAGGGGAGAGGGAAACTAGAGGTATGAAAAGGTACAGAACAAATCAGAGTCAGCACCGATGGCCAAGGAGCCCACAATGGTCCATTGATGGCTCTGGAGGAGGTGATAACGAAGGGAAGCAAATCACAAAGTGCTGGACAGCTGGTCAGGCAACATCTGAGGCGGGAATGAGTAGGCATCATTTCCAGTCGGGACTCTTTTTTTAGACTGCAAACCTTTGTAAGGTGTTCAGACCTGAAACGTTGCTTGGGATCTATCTCCCCCAATAGATGCTGTCTGATCTGCTGAGTTGCTACAGCACTTTGTACTTTTCTCAAGATTCCAACATCTGCAGATTAGCTCGTCCCAAGATCACAAGAAATTGCAGCGAATTGTGGATGCAGCCCCGACCATCACACAAACCAACCTCCCTTCTATTGACTCCATTTATACCACACCTCTGCAAGGCCAGCAGCATTCAGATTCAGATTCAGATTCAGATTCAGATTCAGATTCAACTTTATTGTCATTGTGCAGTGTACAGTACAGAGACAACGAAATGCAGTTAGCATCTTCCTAGAAGAGCGACATAAATATGAGCAATAAATAAATCTATTTACGTGCATACAGTCACAGTATTTTTTTTTTCCTGGTGGGAGGAGTGTCCGGGGGAGGGGGTGATTGGCAGTCACAGAGGTACAGTGTTGAGTAGTGTAACAGCCGCAGGGAAGAAGCTGTTCCTGGACCTGCTGGTCCGGCAACAGTGAGACCTGTAGCGCCTCCCGGATGGTAGGAGGGTAAACAGTCTGTGGTTGGGGTGAGAGCAGTCCTTGGCAATGCTGAGCGCCCTTCGCAGACAACGCTTGCTTTGGACAGACTCAATGGAGGGGAGTGAGGAACCGGTGATGCGTTGGGCAATTTTCACCACCCTCTGCAGTGCTTTCCGGTCGGAGACAGAGCAGTAGCCATACCATACTGTGATACAGTTGGTAAGGATGCTCTCGATGGTGCAGCGGTAGAAGTTCACCAGAATCTGAGGAGACAGATGGACCTTCTTTAGTCTAGATCATGGATAGTGTTAACCTGGCCACTCCCCCATCAGGCAAAAGGTATAGAAGTATATAAACGCCCACCACCAGATGCAGCTCCTGACAGTTTCTTCCCAGCTGTTATCAGGCAACTGAAACATTCTACCACCACCAGAGAGCAATGCTCAACTACTACCTACCTCTTTGATGACCCTCGGACTATCCTTGATCGGACTTTGCTGGCTTTACCTTACACTAAATGTCTTTCCCTTATCGTGCATCTTTACAGTGTAAATGGCTCAATTGCAATCACGTATTATCTTTCTGCTGACTGGTTAGCACGCAACAAAAGCTTTACACTGTACCTCGGTACACGTGACAATAAACTAAACTGATCTTCTTGTCCCACTATTTTACTGCTCCATTACAAAAGTCTCTCAAAGAATGCCAACTTTGAAGAAGTTCTCCTCCTGTCTGAAGAAGGATCCCAACCCGTCGCCTGTCCATTTTAATACACAGATGCTACCTGGACCACCGAGTTACTCCAGCACTTTGTGTTTTGTTCAAGAAACCAGCATCTACAGATCCTTGTAACTCCAATTGCTACGTTTCTCGCATCGATAACTGTAAAATAGTTTGCGAATTAAGTACTAACACCCTCAGCTAACCCACGCTTGAGGTGAGTCGAATCCTCGGGAGGATTAAATATAACTATGACATGCTTCAAACCACATGCATAGCTTGGGCGGAAATCACTTTTAAAACATGGGGAGCACACAAATTTCCTGGCGGCCCAATGACAAGTGTGCATGACAACTAACAATTTTATCTACTCCCACCTCCCACCCCCCCTCCCCCCAACAAGAAGCACATTATATTTATTGTTTACACACAGTAATACTATCTGGTTGCCTGCGTAACGCACACAAGCCCCCACGCACAAAGCACCAGATAATCTGCATTTTTTCAGTTCATTTGTTTGTTTTTTTAACCGCATTTAACAGTGCCATTTTAGCAGCGGTGTCGAGTAAGTTGTACCTTTTTCCCCCCTTGCAGATGATATATTACTCTCAAATCACATACCTTACCTCTATTACCCCTCTACATAAAAACAAAGTGTCAATGCCTCTTCAAGGTCTACTAATCCACCCATAGCTTCAGTTGCAGGTACAGCTGAAGGGATTTGGCGCTCGGAACAATGACCGCTTTAGAAAATCATCTGAGCATCTTGAAATCAATCTCATGAGCACGAGTGAAAGACAGCTGGGCAACGTGGTATCGACCAGCCCACGTCGCACAGTGGAAAAGAATGAAATGGAAATAGAAAATTATTCAACTGCAACTTTCCCCCTTCCCCGACACAAAGGCAGCAATAACATATTTGCCACATGTTTAATCTTTCACCTGAATAT